>FXXK01001263.1:5554-34492 GCA_900184695.1 Betula pendula
TTTATTGTGCAGGACACATGTCATATTATTATTAGTGTTGAAGTGGCGTTCTAACAATTTCCATCAAAATTTAAAATGAAAATTTAGGATGAGGAGTTTTTGCCATCTATGCTTACTAGGAGGAGTTTTAACGGCTTCATCAAAGATGATGTAGAAAAATCCATTACAAGTGAGGGTTTAGACCTGTCCACAGAGATCTAGCCCATGAAAGAGCGGCCTCTAATGGTGGAGACGAAGAAAAAGGCAGAGATTCAGATTTAGAGCTCATCTGTGTTTTAGTACTCGACTGAAAGGAGTGAGGTATGGGTTTCGAGCAATACCGTGAATTTATAAAGTGTGTCCAATGTTTTTAAATATTTTGTGGGTTTAAAGCACCGATAGCGTTGGAAGTTCCATTGGTGGCAGCCAATGTGGGTGCCGAGAACTAGGGACGGAGGCCTGCACCTTTCACGAAAGAGGAAGGTAAGTGTTATCATTAGGCATGGAGTGTGACTAGAAGATTGTAGAAGCTTTGAATGTTTGAAAGATGGGTGGCGTTGCTGGGGTTAAGAGAAAGGGACAATAATATGGATGAAAAAATGAAGAGACGAAAGAAAGAGAAAGTGATGCGAGCTGTCCAAGCGTGAATCATGAGGGGGCTTCTGACGAGGAGTATCCTGAGGAAGACGTGGCATGATTTTAAGGAGTTTTGGGACTTGTGGCTTGACTACGGAAAGCTTGGGCAGAGAAGAAGAAAGTGGTGCGTTTCGTGTAATACAATTATGTGTTTTGTTTAGTTAGGAAGTGAAACACACGTTTTGAGAAGAGAACATTGACTTTGGTCGATGATGGCTTGAACGTAAATTCTAGATGAAAATCTCTTTTACAATTTTCTTGTATATGTGTTAGCAGGTAGCGAAGAGTTGCGAAATTGCGTTTTATGTTTAATGAAATGCGTTTGGTAGCAGGCATGAACTGGTTGGTGTGGGGAATTGTGACAATAAGGAGGAATTAGTTGTGTGATTAGAGAAGTGTGAAAAGTCAGAAAGTTTAGTGAAAATTTAGTGGAAGAATTAATTGGGGAAGGTTGTTGATAGTTTCTCCTTTAAATAGAAGAATGCTTACATAGAAGAGTAGAAGACCTAGTTTGATTAGGACTAGGATTGTAGCTATTTGATTTCATGCTAAGACCTTTCCATACTAGGACTCTGCTTTGTATAAAATCAGAATCAACCTAGGACTTGAAAAATATATTCCTTATTAGACTAGAGAATAAAGACAATAAATCAATGGAGATTGTATTCCTTATTAATCTCTAGTACTTGACCCCTAAGGAACGAACACATCATTCCCCTCCCCTAACAACGTCCTTGTCCTCAAGGCGAAAACTACTGCAAGATGTATTCTTTGCCCTCATCATCTCCCATGAACACACTTCCATCATCATCTTCCCCCAAACACACCTCTATCATAAAGAGACGTTTGTAGCAATGGCCCGGGCTATATTTATCATTGTATTTGAAACAGAGTCCCTTTTCCTGCCTCTCTCGTAATTCCTCAGGCGTTAATTTTTTGCTGGGCAAAGTTGGCCGTGGTTGGAGATTGTTATTTTGCCACCAGTCAGACGGGGTCTTCCTTCTTATGGCTTCGTTCCTAGCTTCATAGACTCTTGCCAAACCAATGGCCGATGAGAGATTATTTGGCCTTCCTACTATTACCTCCGCCTTTATGGATTCCTCTAACCTACTAACAAAACAACTAACCTATTGAGCTGGGGATAATGTCCCTATTTTGGAGAGCAAGGATTCAAATTTGACTTGGTAATCCTTGACACTTCCCTCTTGTTGCAATTTTGTCAATTCTCCAAAGGGATCATAGAACTGATTTGGCCCAAAGCGAACAAATAAGCCCTTCGTAAATTCTGCCCAAGTTATCTCCTGCTTTTTTTTGCAGTAAAATTTGATACTACAATTGAGCTTCTCATTTTAGGTGAAAAGAAGCTACTGATGTCTTGTCTTCCTCTTGAGTCCCCTGGAACCTAAAAAATTGTTCAGTGCGGCAAACCCAAACGGTTGGGTCTTCTTCTCCATTGAATCTTGGAAAATCCAATTTGACATGTTGGTAAGTGATGGGTGGTGGTTGTCTCCAGTGTGAGTGCGAGAGTTTTCTCCCTCACCTTCACAATTTTACCCCTCGAGGTCTCACCTTCTTCATGTCGGAACTTCTTTTGGACGGATAGCTCCTCAAAGAGTTCTTCCAATCGGGCCAAAATTTGATTTTGACCCTTGGATAAAGATTGCACAGATTGTTCGAGCTGAGTCACTCGGTCGTCTATCTCTTCTTGCTGCTGATGGTGCAAAAATTGTCTCGTGACGGGACGTTGGATCAGAGAAAAATCCACGTGAGTAGTCATTTTTTTCTTGGACCTCCCTATATTGATGCTGTTGGGGCGCTGCTGTTCTTCAACGTTGCTGGACAATAATTCAAAAATAAAATCTTGTAATAGCTTAGCACACCAAGAAGCCGAACCCCACAATTGAAATAACTTAATGCAAGCTTGCATTCAACAAGAGCCAAAGCCAACGTAGACTAACTTTCAAAAGAAACCAAATATAACAATAAGTCAAAACAAGTCCCACACAACCTTGGTTTCAAAAGGAACCCAAAATTGCAAAAGACAGTGAAACCAAAATCGCAACGATACAATTTTTTTTTTTTTCTTTTCAAAATATGAATGATTTCGTAAGAGGAAAACCAAACCTTTACCCTGTCTTTGATACCATTTGATGTGAACCTATTAGTAACAAAATAATAAAAAGGATAAATCGACTACTTCGAGAGAGCCGTGATCTCTAATGGCTACTTCGAGGGAGCCTTGACCTCCAAAACACAATAAACTGTATTCTAAACAATATTCAATTCCTACTTGTTTATTGATAGTTTCTCATTTAAATAGAAGAACGGTTACATAGAAGAATAGAAGACCTAGTTTGATTAGGACTAGGATCCTATTTGATTCCATACTAAGACCTTTCTGGACTCTGATTTGTATAAAATCATAATCAACCTAGGACTTGGAAAATATATTCCTTATTAGACTAGGAGAATAAAGACAATAAATAAATGGAGATTGTATTCCTTATTAATCTCTACTTGACCCCCAAGGAACGAACACATCACCCAAAGAGAAAACAACCCATAAAATGCCAAGCTTCAGCTTCCGAAGAAGAAAACATTCCCAACACCATAAATTCCAGCACAACATTTAGTTCAATGAAATATAAAATAATGCCTTACGAGCTTGCCACCATACATCGGCTTTCGGAGGGCAAATTGTGATTCGACAAAGCTATTGTTGTTCATTTCTGCATAGAAACAAGCAACCAATAATATACTCTCCCACTGGGCACTTGTCGCTGTAGAAATATGTTAGTATTAGGAACATATTTCTCACATTTTATGTACTATTGTGCCCATATGCATCATCAAAACGCCCCAAGGAGAATACTTTTCTTTTCTTTTCTTTTTTCAAATAGAAAGCAGTGTGAGCGGGATGATTTATGGTTTTCTATTTCTTTTTTTCCTTGCAGCATGTAAAAGAAGATTGATGGAATTAAACTTTGTTTTCCTTGATGGTATTTAATTTGATGTCAACGCTTCTAATTATTGATGCTTTTTATATTCGTTATGTTGTTTTCTCAGCAAGGTTGAGAATTCGGAAGAATGCAAAGATCATCCCTAATATGCAGCAGCTGGAATGTGGCTTTTCTATGCTTATATAGATATATTTTTTTTTTAAGAAAAGGAAAAAAAAAATGGTAGTACAATGGCTTTGTCTAATGCACTCATTCATGAAATGTTATAAATGTCACGTACCTGGTGCAACTAGACAAAATGACTATAAACTTGAATTTCTGCATACGTTCAATTTGTTTACCGTTCAAAGTGTTGATAATTTATTATGAAATTTGCTGCTTAATTGGTTACCTCATAAATGTTTTTGCAATTCATGACTTTCTCTCTGTTTTTTGTGTTTTTGTTTTTGAGAGAATGCAATTGACTTACTCACATATGTTTACCCATGCATATAATGATGCTGGAGAATATTAGAGTATCTTAACAGAAAATATCTGAACAAGAATGGAAAGAATTAGTCGTAATATTTGAATATTATTTTTAGAATAATATCTTTTTCTTCGTCTACAAGTATTTTACTTTGTGTCTAAGTTTAGGGTTATTTTTGTATTTTTATTTCTTTCTTTTTCTCCAAATATTTTACTTGAAAAATACTCAACTTAGCCTATATAAAGCCATGTATATATTATTTGTAAATTCAATTTTCAAACATCAATATATTTCTAGTCTTTCAGAGTTATTCTCTGTTTGTTAATTTTGGACAATGAGGGTCTTTCTCTTTCCTATTTATTATTTTCTCTCTTCCTAAATTTCCTTTTCAATTTTCAATTATTAGTTTCTGCTATCATACGCTATCAGAACAACCTTAATTCTACATGCCTAGCGTCACATAACATGAATAATTGGTGTCATCTAAAACTATCAACTACATTAGTAATAAAGTTTGATATGGTACGTAAAACCTCCCCTTGTACAGAAAATATTCAGAGGGAGGCAACTAATTGACCCAAGAATGGAAGTCTATGTGTAATAGAAGCAAATATATGGATCAATGTAGCCAATATGATTCCCTGACATTCAGCTATCGTTGTGAAATGATAAGGTTCGTTGGTTGCAAATTCTCTTTACAAATGTTAATCAAGATATACAACTAAATAGACTAAATAAGTTAGTCCATAACAAAAGAATGAGCCTCATGTCAGCCAATAGATAATAGAGACGCTAACAACGAAAGTGACATCAAGTGGCCTTATGTTGCGCCTAGGCCTTCCTTTAGCTCTGTTAATACAGACTACCCCTCCTTGGTGCTGATACAGAAAATTAAATGAGCCACTAAGGATGCGTTTGAGATTGCGATTTTGTAAATAATAAGTACGATTTTAAATAAAATCGCAAAAATTTGATTGTTTGGAAATTGCGTTTTTAAAAAAGTGCGATTTGAAAACACTGATTTTTTGTGTTTTCAAATCGCAGGTAAGGGAGTACTTTTTTGAAAACGCAGAATTTTAAATGCTAAATTACGATTTTAAAGGTTAAACTGTAATTTTGCCAAACGCTTAACTACGTTTTCAAAAATCAAGTTTTCAAATTGTACTTTTTAAAATCGCACTTTTTGAAATCGCAATTTCATACGATCCAAAGTATTATGACAATAGCAAAAGTGACATTAAGTGGACTTACCTTGAAAGGTTCCGTCCCACCAGAAAAAACAGAGAGTATCACACTCCAAACAAAATATTTAAATATTTATGAATAAGCTTCTTCGATAATGGAGTACAGCTAGGGTTATATTTCAATAGAAACGTAAACAACGAAAAGACAAAAAATAAAGACAACATATTAAGACAAAATAAACGCAAACATCAACCCAAATGAACTGGACCTCATTTGACACCACAAGCCATGCACATATCGATCGACTTCCCTTGCTTGTGTGTTTCTGTTGTGAACTGGACTTCCTTTGAACCACGGCCTAGATAAAGACTTCAAATAAGATTAAACTGGCTGTAGCCATAGACATATATAGTAGTAGAAACCAATAACTCCACCCCTGCAGTACTGCATGCACTACGTCTTGAACGTATGCAGAAATTCAAGTAGATAGTCATATTGTCTTGTTGGCACACGTACCTGGCATTTACAACATTTCGTGGAGGAGTGCATCAGACAAAGCCATTGTAGTATATACTTTCTTTTTTTTCTTTTTTCTTTTTTCTTTTCTTAATAAACATAAAAAGCCACATTCCAGCTACTGCATACTTCTTTTTTTTTTTTTTTTTCTCTCTTTTTTTTTTTTTTTTTTTTTTTTCTAATTCTTAATAAACATAAAAAAGCCACATTCCAGCTGCTGCATACTTCTTTTTTTTTTTTTTTTTTTTTTTTCTAATTCTTAATAAACTTAAAAAGCCACATTCCAGCTGCTGCATACTAGGGATGATCTTTGTCTTCTTCAAAATTCTGAACCTTGGTTGACAGAAAACAACATAATGAATATAAAAGCATCAATAAGTAGAAGAATCACGGAAAAGAAAGTTTAATTCCATCAATATTCTTCTTTTAAATGCTGAAAGGAAAAAGAAAGAAAAAGCCATAAATGATCCCCCTCACATCCCTTAGAAAGAAAAAAAAAAAAAGAAGCTTACTTAGCCTTGAACTTTTTAAAATACCGTCATTTTTTTTAGCAAAGTTAGTTATAATTCAAGAGTAGTTTGCAATTTTATAAAGTTAAACGAGTATAAGGATCATTTTATCTTTTATCATCTGATTTAACCTTAAATCCTAATAAAAATAGTAAAATTATAAAAAATTAAAAATTTTTAAACTTTAAAAAGATATTGCAAAAATGATAAAAGTTTTGGGGTTAATAAAATATCTCCTATAAAAAAAAAAAAAAATCAAAAGCATTCTTCTTGGGGAGTGTTGATGATGCATATGGGCACAAATTTCGGTAGATGTAACAATTGGACTTGAAATCGAGGTGATTGTGGTAACTGGTAAGGAAATTGATGAAATAATGCTGCAAATGTAAGGGCATTTGAGTCATTCAAGTTATAAAACAACAAGCGGTAGCCAACAGATTGGTCACTTTACGAGAAGGGCCTTCAAAAAAACCTGGAGCCCGTATTACCATTAATTAATAACAAGGCAATGCGGGGACCCACACACATGCGGAGCCATATACGCGTAAATCTCTGATTGGCCTTACTATTAAAGCCATGTGTATTGGGTTAACCCGCAGGACGATGGACGAGTCCATGACTGTGACCTCGAAGACATCGACACATTCAATTATTAATTTTTTGTTAAAATATTTTTTATCCTTACAATCTGTAAGCTTAAACTACATACATTAATTTATTTTTAAAAAAAAATGTTTTTTTTTTTTTTATCTCAAACAAAACAAAATTATCTTTTTGACTCTCAATATTGACAGAAATTACGAAGCATAAAATGTGAGGGGTTGTATAACTTTTGTTAACTTCGACCAATAAAAGGATGTCATTTCTTGTTTATGCAATGTCTTAAATTTGAAAGATAAAATTTAAATGAGAAATGTTATACTAATGTGAGAAATTTGTGTGCTTTATGAGGACCGGTTGTTAGTAAAATTGCAATTTTCCTAATACTTAGAGTATTTTCATCCAGTTCTTTATTGTAGGAATTTTCCTAATTTAAATAGCCAAAATAAATTTTAGATTATTTTATTGCTCCTATCCGGCTCCCTAATTTAAGAAAAAAAAAATAGGGAGCATGAAATGGTTTCCTACTATTAGGAAGCCATTTCACTTCCTCCTCTTATTTTTTATAATAAAATATTAATTTTTTTCTTCAACTTTTTGATTTTTCTAATTTTATTTATTAGAGAAAGAATAAAAAAATTCTTAAAATATTAATATTTAAATGAAAAAGTCAAAGTGTATCCTTAGTTTAGGGAGCCGGATGTAGGTGTTTAGAAAAAGTGGCTCTCTAAAGTAGAAAAAACTGATTTTACTCCCTATTTTAAAGATAAAAATAAAGAATCGAATGAGAATGCTCTAACATATTTCTACAACAATAAGTGTCCAGTGGGAAATATTAATTGCATGATGTGGAAAATTGGATCTGTTGAATAAAATAAAATGCTTACCCTTTCTTTGAGTCTGCCCTCCGAAAGCCAATGCATGGTGGTATTCAGGTCATCCTTCCAATGCCATCCATCTTCTTTTGTTGCTTGTACTCTTTTCAGCTTTGGTGTGCTCAAGACACCATGAGAGAAAATCTTCATCTCTTGGCATTGACTCACAATTACTTCTTCCAAAGATGGGAACTCGAATGAATAACCTCCCGAGCAAAAGTTGGAAAGCTGTGGCAGGCAATCAAGTTTTAAGCTTGTCAATTTGCTGAAAGTAATCACCTCATTCGATTCACCTCCTTCCCCTCTTACAATTTCCGTTATCGTCTCGCATTCACTTACACTCATTTTTTTGAGTTGCAGAAGACTTTTGGCTGTTGAGGATGTAACTAAATTGATCAACCCATGACACTTCAATATTTCTAGTTCTGCCAAATTTTGGAATGATAATGAGGATGGTACCAAAATTTTCAATTTTCCACATTCCGACACTTTTAGAATTTCCAGATTCTGAAGAATTGGGCATGGTTGGGTGTCTTCATTCCACAAATGTGTCAGCTTAGGAAGTTCATTTAGATCTAGCTCTCTTAATTGTGTGAGTATCCCAGCATGTTTTTCTTGACCAAGAAGTTCTTCACGTGGGAATATTTCTTCCCAACTACTATGATGCACAACAAGTTTCTCCAGATTGTGTAATCTGTTAACAAAATTAGGTGGAGAAACATCTGATTCATTATGATTGCTCGTCAGCTCAAGAACTTTTAATTTGCAAAAGCACTCCTCCAAAAACTGGCCACGCCATATGGTGTCATAATGCGCTAATGTCAAAAACTCCAAGTTGGGGAGCGAAGCCTATAAACAAATCAAATCAATAAACAAAAGAAAGTTGGAGTTAGTATTCAAGTCCCTCAAGAAGTTTGATTAATTGGTAGAATTTATTGTGGGGACTAGGAAATGGAATACACCCGTGAATTGTAGAAACATAGTCCTACCATGTCGTCACACGAATATATCTAGATGAAAAATAATACAAAATTAAAAGTAAGTAAATATTAAACAGCAATACTGTAAACAGTGTTAGAACAGGAAATAGAATGCTTCTAAGGGACGTTCTTGTGTCATTTTCCTTAATAAATTATTTGCTCCCACCAAATCTTATGAATTGATACGCAAAGAATTACAGAAAATATTTCTCCAAGACATAATGGAGTCCAAAAAACCCTCTGCTGTTTGACTGCATTTTGAACAAGGCAGAGGTAACCGCGTCCCTCTCCTCCATTAATTGGAGATGGTCGTGTGGCCACATCTATTTAATCTTTTTTATTTTTTATAATTTCAAGTAATAAGTTAGCCCTTACACCTGAAAAATTAGGCACCCAATTTCTCAAAATATCCCTATAAAGTGTGAAAAGTTTTTAATTGAAACGTGTTTGTATATGATAATTTTAAAAAAATAAAACTAAGAATAAGTCGTATATTAAGCAATTTTGTAGGTACAGATGAATGAAAGTACATATTTACTTAAACACAACAATCATACATTTTTATTACCAGTTGTAAAACTTTGGATGAACATTGAAGATGGAGAGAAAGCGATGCTTCTATTAGCATTGGTTCCCCATTTGTTTGATCACGTAGTTAGGATAATGTTGTATGGAAAAGAGACCATAAAATGGAAAAGGTGACTAGAGCTTTCTTATCACATCAAAAAATACTTGTCAATGATCATGTTGATAGACTTGTAGCAAGGTTTGAGACAAGACATTGAAGGGATAAATCTAAGGGAAGAATGGAAGAAAGAGAAAATCTTGGTCTAAAGCACATTAAGCAAAAAATGAAGATCAATCACAATCGGCAAAAGATGTGAAGTGGTCTTGTTGTCATAAGAAATGACACTACATAAGATTTGACAAGGTACTAAAACAAGATTTGGAGGATAAAAGGTACTAGAAATATTTGCAATTTTGATTAGTTTTCCCAAAGACAATTTTATTGACATCAATGTTGATGTAGATTTACAGAATAATAAATTCTTAAATTTTGAATTCCCCTTACTCTTACCATATTTTTCGAATAAATAGTGGTTTGATATATATTCAAAATCACACGAGAGAGATAAGCCATATCACATTTCCAGATGACTTAAGATTCTTTTTCCTTTGTTATGATTTTTTTTTTTCACTCATACATAAATTCTAGACAGCTCAATGAAAATTAAGTTCAATTCATTTAGAAGCCATATCAATTCTTCATTTCAACTTGAATGTGGACATCTTATGAGATTAGTTAAGGCTCTTACCTCATCAACCAAGAAAAGGGGTTGTTTAATGGATATCTCAACTGGGCTGTCTTGAAGTGTTTCTTGAAAGCTCAAAAGTTCAGAAGCAAATATGTCAACTTTTTGACATCCATCCACTGTTAATCTTTTCAGCATCGGCCATTCTGAAGCTTGCATCCCACGGTAAAACCACTTGAGCTTTGGTAGGTCTTTAAGACATAGGTGAGTTATTTGAGGGAACATGAACGTAGCTATCGCTTCCGCTCCTTTTTCCCTTGCAACAATTTCCTCCACCCCACAATTAGTTATGGCAAGTGTCTCAAGACTCTGGAATCTTTTCAACATATTAGAGTGAAAGATGTTCATAAGATTTTCACAAAATTCAACTTTTATAAATTGAAGCTTGCAAAAGGAATTTATGGTGAATTGGTTCTTCCATATGATTTTCAAGCAATCCACGTAGGAGATATTCAATCGTTCCAAAGAGGGAAAGGCAACCTGCAGGGTTATTCCTGTGTGTTAATGGCATAACGAAACAACTCACTTAACGGATGATAAGATATATATACAAAGTAAAGACGCCAAAGATTTTTTAAATTTAGAATCTTAAAAATTTTAAATCTGAAACAGGGGGATAATAAAAAAAATATTTACCTCTTCATTGAAGAGAGGTTGCATAACAGAATGAGGAGTCTCCTCTGCACTCATTTCCTTGAGTTCTTTGCTGATCGTCATGCCTGAACTGAGAGGTTTGGATATGAATGTCGCTAATTTAGGGCAATGTTCTATCTTCAGATTCTTCAAGGATGGAAATTTGATGTTACGTCCTACGCTGAATCTTTTGAGGATTGGGAGTTCTTTTAGAAACAAGCATTCTAGTCGAGGAAACAGCACCTCTAGAGTTATTTCTTCTACCACTCCTAATTCTTCCGTGACTAGTATCTCTTCCACAACCTCACATTCCAGAACATGAAGATGTTTGAGTTTCACCATAAATCTAGCTATAGAGAATGACAGTATATAATTTATGTTACACATGCCCTGCACCTCCAAGCATGACAAATTTTCAAATCTTGATGTTGCTTGCGTGCTTCTTAATATGCAAGAGGACATTGCCGGATGTTGGTTATGCTCTATCTCTGCCAAGTTAACTGATGACAGTTCCAACCATTCCAGGTTGGGGAACACAACCTGCAGTGACAAATAATACTTTATCAGATGCATAAACTAGGGTATGCATATTATTCTTCTTTCATTTGATGAAAGGACCAAGTTTTATTTGACCATAGTGACATAGCATGCTATGATAGGATAGAATCAACAAAAGGATACACTCATTCCGATACCACACTATGTTTGCGGCACATGTTTGGTCTTGATTATTATTACTATTCATAAGCATTCTTCAGCGTTTTATATGTGGTTTATAAATTGTAGAAAAGATGATACATTAAGAGGGGAGGGGGATCTTTGATGGCAAGATGGCAACATACAGGATATACATGTTGTCGTTGCTGAATGTAACAATCCACAATGGCATGTTGTCCTCTAAATGGGACAATTAACAACATATGTCGTCAATACTTGTCATAATCGACAGCAACATATTGTTGCTAACTTATCATAATCAGTAACATGTTTTTAGCAACAACTTTTGACCCTTTTAGGGACCACAATTGTCGACAACTTATTTTCTTGTTTTTATCTAGGACTTTGATTTGCTGTTCGTTATTCACGGATTAACAACGGACTTTCCACAATAATCTGGCGACAAAAATTTATTGTAGCTAAAAAGACACTCAACTTGACCTCGTCTTTCAAGGTCAAATGACCTTTTTTTTTTTTCCTTTCTTTTTTCTTCAGCATTTGCGAGATCTATGGAGACCTGCGACAAGGATGGCGCGACTGAGAGACTGGGTGCGGTGGGTTTTGGATCGACGACTAGTGTGGCCGGTGCGAAGTGGTGACTGTTGGACGGTACTGCGACGGTGACTAGGAGTGGTCTGGCAGGCGCGAGTTGAGAGCTACTCTTGGGAGGTCGGCGGTGACTGGGTGGATGAGAGTTGGGCCGTGGCCTGTGGGTCTTCAACTGGTGCGATGGTGCTTCTTTGGCTGATGATTGGTTTGCTCTAGTGGAATATTGGCTCTGATGGGTGTTGTTGTGACGATGGATTTATGTGAGGGATTTTTTATGATGGTTGGACTTGGTGCGTTTGAGATTCTGTTGTTTGGGTCGTTGGGGTTGACTGAAAATGGTAGTGGTTGGGGGTGGATTTGAGGGGCTTGCGATGGTGGGTATGGATATTTTAGTTTTCTTTTGCGTGGTGGTGGTTGCCGGCTGGGATTGGATTCTTAGGGCAAATAGGTGGTACACTTTGCACATATGCTCCCTTGTAGTACGTACCTATTGCATAAGCTCAAGTAGCCTATCATCATGTTGACATTGCGTCACCATGGATCGATGATTGTTAATAGAAAACAACCATCCTTGCTTTGATACCACTTGGTGTGAACTCATTAGTAACAAAATATAAGAAATGATAAATCGGTTACTTTGAGAGAGCCTTAACCTCCAAAACAAAGTAAATTGTATTCTAAAACATTAATCAACTCATGCCTTATTATTGATGCTTTATCCTTTAAATAGAAGAACAAAGACTACTGATTACATAAGAGACCAATTAGATCTTGACTTCTAAGACTAGGACTCTGAATCTATTATGGAAAGAATCTGAATTAGAGATCTATTCCTTATTGGACTAGAAAATCTATGGAGATATATTCCTAATTGGACTTTGAAAGGACTAGACAATAATAAATAATTATAATTACATCACAATTACTCACTAGTGAAGTTGGAAGGTGTAAAGTGCTCGAAAAAAAGGAAAAAAGAAAAAAAAAGGTTGCTTTACCTAATACAAGCAAGAATATTTATTCAATAGTTAATTAGTAGCAATACTCCTTCCTCTCAAGTGAGGGGGAGGATTGCTTCCAGTACTACTTAAGTAATTACTCTAGCATATGTATAAATTAATTTTGGTTGTTTTCCATGGATATGTGGCAATCTCTTATTTGAGACATTGCTTAAATATTTATAACTGAAACAGAGACGAAGTGCTCAACAAATCCATATGTAGTATATGTCAAGTGTGTGGGATCATTTATTTGATGAAGTAGACTATAATATACCTGTTCATGTAGAATTCGCATGGGAAAATCAAGCTTTCCCTCTGAAATGATTTCTCCAGCATCAGTTATAAATGTATTTTGTGTGCTAAAGAAGCTCATAAGCTTTGGAAGATGCTCTAGTGCCAAGTGACGCAGTTGAGGGAACAAGAATGCATCTGTGTCTTCAATTTCACCTTCTTTCATGACTATTGTACTCATGATGCTGCACTCTCTCACCTCCAATTCTTCGAGTTGTGAAAGGCCCCTAGCTATGGATGATGAGAAGACAAATTTCAATTTATCACAATGCTTTACTTTTACAATTCTCAAGTTACAGAAGGATGTCAAGGGAAGTTGGCTATGACATATTTCTTCCAAGCTCATCATATTTTTGAGAAAAAATGTCTCCAAGATAGGAAAGGCAACAACCGAAATCCTTAAGTTAATGATATATTTAATCTCAGGACTATTTTGGATATGGAGATGTTTTAGTTGTTGAAAACCTTCTCTGTCTAATTCGTTTAGAAAACTCTGAACACCGTTTAACTCATCTAGATAAAGAGCTTCTGTTCTCTTTAGTAGTATTTTAATCCCAACCTTTGATTGAAAGCTCGTCTTCAACTTGAGTTTTAATGTTGTTGAGGCTTTATGCTTATGAGAAGAGTCCCAAACATGATCTCCTACACATATTATGTATCTTTTTAACTTTTCAAACAAAAGATCTTTAGGCAGATTGCTGACATCTCTGATATGTATCTCTAAAGTGATCAATTGTGACAGATGCTTTAGCTCAGCAAGGCTAGCATTATTTCTTTCATTGGTGAGTCCTTCAGCCTCCCATTGAACAAAATTGTTTCCCATATACAACTCTTCTAATTCAACCAACCTTGATAGAACATTCGGTGGAATCACTTCAAGTTTGGAACAATTGCTCAAATCCAATAACCGTAAACGAGTCAACAACCCTATTTCTCTGGGTAATTGTGACACGTTAGAACTTGAAAGGCTAAGAATTACTAAATTATTGAGCTCTCTAATTACAGCTATATCTCCCAACATACATCCATCCAGGCACAATGCTTGCAGGTTTCCAAGGAGACCAAGTGATGAAGGAAGTGACGGAAGTTTCATTTGAGTCAAATCTAAAACTTGGAGCTTTCCCATCCCTTCAAAGAAAGTATCTGAGATTTGTAAAGAACGGTCCCCACCATTCACATAAAAATATTCTAAATCTGGACATTCCATTTCGTTAGGAAGTTCATGGATATCTCCACCATCGATAGATAATGCCCAATACCTTTTGAGCGAATCCACATCTGGCAATTCTTTTAGCTGACTTTTATCTCTCACCAAAAACATTATATGATCCCTTGATGCTATGAATGTCGCAGCATCACGAACAACATCATGCATATGGCAATGCTCAGAATCATGTGGACAACCTAGCAACAAGCAAGAGTCTTTCAAACTACGAACATGGCTATATAATCTGTTTCTAGCTTCTTCTAAAGTATTAATGCCATGAAATAAACCCAAACCATAACAATATCTCAATAAGTCCTGATAGCTAATGTAGGAATCCGCTTCAGCACAAAGCAAAAAAAAACGTCTAACCTCCTCATTTTCAAGATGACTATAACTCAGCTCTATAGAAGAATATATAATTGATTGCATTCTTGTGAGGCCTTTGGAAGTGGGTCTTCTTAGTAGCTGCAGTGCATTGTTCCATTCAAATAGCTCCTTATCTTTTAATGCCTTAGCAACTGTTACAAGTGCAATAGGTAGACCTGCACACCCCTTAGCTACCTCAGTTGCTGTGCATCGCAAATTAGGGTCTTTAATAACACAATCACCCACCATCTTCTCAAACAAATCCCATGCTTCATTTTCGGGTAATTTTTCAAGTCCAAAATTCTTCTGGGTGCCCATTGGGCCAGATAATAAATCTTTAACTCTGGATGTCAATACTACTTTGCATCCTGTAGAAGGAATTCCTATTTCCTCCAATTTCAACTCCTCCCATAGATCATCTAAGATGACAAGTATCTTCTTGTGTGTTGTTATTAATCTCTGCTTCAGACGATTTGCTCTTCCTTTTTCACTCTCTACATCAAACTTTAGTTCCAACTTGTCGGCAATTTCTCCTTGAATTCGTCTATGGTCCGGGTCCTGCGTCACATATGCTATGGCCACCTCATCGAATAACTTTTTTTCCTTGGCTTGCCTGGCAACTTCTCTCACTAGTGTAGTCTTTCCCGCACCAGGCATCCCCCACACCCCAATCACATTGGGTATCTAGCATCTCCCAATGCCTCCATAAGTTCCTTCAGAATTGACATTCTTGACTCAAGGTCCACGTAATCCTTTTGTCTTGTAGTCTCCGGTGGAGGGGGACGGAAGGAAATTTTTTCAAATCTGCCATTTGCCAGTACTTCAACAATAACTTGCACCATATTCTTTGCTTTCCGGCTTTTCTGATGCCGCAGCTTCAAGTTTAGGCATGCCCCATTAGAACACCTCGTTTGCGCTCTTTCTTCGACTGGAAGAATTTTTCTCGCCTTTTCTATCGTCTCATCCGCCTCTGCCAACCACGTGGTAACACGAGCTTCAATTACTTCACCATTTTTTATAGCACAATCAACAGAATTTTGCATGCTACCTCTAGTCATCTGCAAGATCTTTAACTGCTTCTCCATAGTCTTAATGTTGCTGTCGTAGTCAAACGAATAACATAGCCACCGTCCAATTGGTTCAGCTGATAAGTCAGCGATTTTTGCCACAACTGTACTTACAACCTCCATTCTTGTTTCAAATATTTTTCCCCTTCTCCTGCTCCTTGCCTTTTTTTTTTAATTTAGGGAAAACTGAAAGCCAAGAAAAATACAACTACAAACCGCAATGAGAATAAATAATAAGGAGCAACAAATAAAAGAAGAAGTTATTCTTTCTTTCTTTTTTTTCTTTTATCATATCAGCTTAAACTCGTAGTAGGACTTTGATTTCAAACTTGACCTGCGTTTCTTCGCATCATATAGGAAAAAGTAGAACTTGAGTTTTCACACCTGCAATAATTATACTTCTTCAGCCCTATAGTCAAAGTGTACAAATCAGAAATGGGAGGTAGTAAGATTAAAACTATTAAAATTTAAATATATGAAAGATATTGTGATATTTTTTCTTTGGGAAAAGTACACATAGTCGACTCCACCCTTAGGCGGATTAGGCGGCAGCCTAAGGTCCCGAATTAATAAATATTAATGAAAATTTATTCCATAAAAAATATTTAAGACCCTAATTATAGCCAATATTCTCTAATTACGACCCCAATTAATAAATATTAATGAATGTTTATTTCTTAAAAAAATATTTAAAACCCTAATTATAGTCAATATTACTTGATTAAGGCTCCAAATTATGGAATTATGTAATTATTAAAGAAATGCATTAATTCATTTGATTTTTTTAAAAAAAAAAAAAAAAAAAAAAAAAAAAAAAACCTAAAACTCCACATTCTGAGACAAGTCTTAAAAAATTGATAGCATTAAATAAGGAAATTAATAAGTGACAGCTAAAGAATAAATATTATATGCAACTCACATGATACCTTATGTCAACCAAAAGCCACAGTCGAATTTGGGGACATAAGATGAGACAGAGAGTTGACATGTATTTATTATTTATTTTATAATGTGGCAGTCCAAGAAACCTTTTGAATCTTTTTTTTTTTTTTTTTTGTAAAAAGAGTAATCATAAGGTTGATTAAGAGCTGCCACATCAGCATTGTAAGATATTAATGATAAGAAATGTAGTTTTAACCTTACTCTTAATATAATAGAGAGTTAAATAAACGTGTTAGATCATTCCATATTTTAGTCGGATCGTGACAAATTTGAGAATACGGAAGGCTTGGGTCGGTCTACATAGCATTCTCCAAGGGTCCTTTTGCCCTTTTTTTAATTTTTTAAAATCACTTCCATGTCAGCATTTCTCTGAAAGGTGGGCTAGTAGTATTTTTATTCAAAAAAAAAATGAAAAAAGTCCTTTAAAAAAAATCCTAGTAGACCTTTAAGTATTTCTCTTTGAGAAAAATGGAGAGTTAAAGGATGAAAGTTAAGGATTTTGGTTCTTGGATTTGATTGTTTGAAATTGACGGTTCCATTGCCTACGAGCTAGAATTAGGGAGACAAAGGAGGAGTTGTGCCCCCACGAAGCAGCAATTGGCGGAAACAAGTACAGCTGGAAGTGGCAAATTATGCAACAATATTGAACCATACGTGGACAACTCCTACAGGCCGGTTGTGAACGACAATGGGGATTAGGACTGTAATCGAGTCGAGCTTTAAGATTTTCAGCTCGGCTCGTTTAAGAAAATATTTAAACGAGCCGAGCTCGAGCTCGAGCCGAGTTTAGAAACTCCAGCTCAAGCTCGGCTCGTTAGACAATACCCGAACTCGAGCTCAAGCTCGCGAGTTTTCGAGCTCGATTAAAAGACTTTAACGAGTCGAGTCCCAGCTTGATATAAAGGCTTTTCGAGCATTAAATTGGCAAGCTATGCTCATTTAAGATTTATCGAGCCTTAAATGGGCAGCTCGGCTCATTTATTAAGTTATAACCTACTTATAACCTATTTTAATTAATTGATTTATTAACTTAATGATATTAGTTTAGTATATGTTAATAATATACATTGTTCATTATAATACTAATTATTTAATTTGAGACTATATTAATAGCTATGGTTATCGAAGCTTGTGGCTTATTGCCTTAACTTTTGATTGTAAGAGCTTTTGCTCAAGAATTGTTATCAATGAAAAAGTGGAAATTCACATTCAAAAAAAAAAAAATAGCATTACTAAGTATATAATGATAATGAATCAATAATATAAATTATAATGATTAAACCTAACAAAGTTTTATCTTATTCCTATTACTATTTAATCTAGTATTTATATAATTATATGGCATAAGTACAATGTTCGATAACTTAGATCATATGATAATGATAATGACAAGTATATAATGATAATGAATCAATGATATAAATTATAATGATTAAACGTAACAAATTTTTATCATATTCTTATTATTATTTGATCTAGTGTTTATATAATTACATGACATAAGTGATAAGTACAATGTTAGATAACTTAAATCATATGATAATGATAATAATAAGTTGGTTTATTCGAGCCTTAAACGAGCCGGTCTATTTGAGCCTTAATGANCACAAAGTTAAAACCAAAGAACAAAAAAAATTTTTTTAAAAAAAAAAACAAAAAAAAAAAAAAACCAAAGAAAATAACAAGAACAAAGTGAATGTGAATCAAATCGTAGAAAAATGCAAAGGAATTAAGGGATTCGTATACCAATGTACTCGTAAATTTGGTCACTAAAATATATTGGAAAACAAAGAAAAGCAAAGCAAAGAAATGGTGAGTAGAACCACGTACCTCTGTTCTACTCTTACTTGAGGGTGCAGAGCAAAGATGGTCCCTTGAGTGAATATGAAATCGACGATCAGGGTTTGGTAGAGCAACTTTACAGTGTAGCGCTGATGGCAAAAGAGGTTTGCTAGAATACCTTCTAGAGGTCCTTTTAGGGGTCCTTCTAGAATTTTTTTTAATTTTTTTAATCAAATTGGGGCCCACCTTTCATTGAGAGGTGGGCCCCAATTCGATTAAAAAAATAAAAATAAATTCTAGAAGGACCCTTAGAGGGACCTCTAGAAGGTGCACAAGCATTTTCCATNGTACCACTACGGCGCCAGTACCTGTGGTACACTCACCAAAATATTTAAAAAAATTATTTTGATGAGCCTATTTTGCTGAAAGGTCAAAAATAAGTTCCTCAAAGCTTCGTCAATTTGGCAAGAAATTTTTAGTGAGTAAACTGTACTCATTATCAATAGTGAGTATTAGTCGGTGTTCACTCGCCAAAAAAATAAAAAAACCATTAAAATTTAAGTTTTATCTCTTTTTAATAAAAAAAACCCATTAAAATTATTTATATGGAAATCACATGATCTTTTTTGAAAAATATTACCGTTAGGAAAAAAATAAAAACAAATTTTTAAAAATATGACTGTTTAAAAAAAACAAATATTCAAAAATATGACCGTTAGAAAAAGATAAATTTTTAAAATGATCTTAGAATAAAACAAATATTTAGAAATATGACCGTTAGGAAAAGTCAAACATTCAAAAATATAAATGTTAAATAAAGAATGAAGAAATTTTTAAAAAATAATATTTACATGAAATAATAAATGTAGATAACTAAAATGGTGAGGCTGCTGAAAGTGCTTTAAAAAACTACATAACTAAAATTTTTTTAAAAAAAAGTAATTTTTAACTATTTTGGTTAGTAAAATATGATGAATCTACCAAAATACCTAATAAAATTATAAAAGTGTAAAATTTTATTGTAGTTGCTTTTTTATCTATACACATTTTCAAAAGATTTTTTATTCTACTTTTTATTCTACTCACTGTATCACAAACTGAAGATGCTCTATAAACTCAAACATCAAATAGCATTCACATCAACAATTTAGCTACTCAATTTATTAAAAAAATAAAAAAAAAAACCCTGCATAAAGCAATTTAATTGTGAACTTTTACTATTTCATTTAAATATTTAATTTTTAAATATCTTATTATTCTTTCACTTTTACTATTATTTTAATATTTTTACATTGGGCGAGTAAACAGTAATTACTGTTCATGTTTGCCAAATATTTCAGCAAATTGGTAAACCTATACAGAGCCTTTTAAACATATTTTAACATTTTGGTCAGCAAAAATAGCCTTCTTTATCAACTCCCTTTATCTCTGTCTAGACAGACACACACAGATAATTTTTGTAACAACTTAATGTAGAAAAGATAGCCAGTGAAAAATATAAAATTTCATGCTTCTTTCTACCAAATAAGGACGTAAGTTTAGGCCTATTCATGTAATGTTATTTTTCACCTTTGTGATTTGTAGATCTATTTGCACCAAATGAACAATGATCTTATACCAAATAATATAGCAAGTGATACCCTAGTTACTTGAATATTATATAGCATTGATAGCCTAGTTCTTGAATATTATTTTTTCTAGACTCCCTTTGTTTGCACATGAACCATAATCTCTTCCATCCTCCACACTTCCTTCACTTGAACAAACCATCTCAAAACTCCCTTTGTTTTTCTTTTTCTATTTTCTTCTTTGTTTCAAAAACTTTCCTGTTTGGGGTTTGAAAGTCAAAATATGTCATTTTTTTCTCCACCACCACTACAGCGACCGCACTTTTTGGCTCATTTCGGGTTGATATAAAGTTTCTTTTAGTATTTATTTTAAACAACTTTTAAATGACTTTCTATTTCCTCTTTTTTTTCCTACCATTTAATTTAGGAAAAAAAATCATATTTAGTTCCTAGGTTTTCATTTTATTTGGATTTAGTCCTTGAATTTTCAATTTCAAGAACATGATCATCTTATTTTTTCAAGGATCTATACACCTACACATTAAAATATAGCAAAAGTTGAACAATGCATGAACTTGACTTCCACTTGTGAATTTCACCACCTCTTGCTCCACGCTACCTTTTAATCTTCGAAGTGCGTAAATCATAAAAAGTTTGCTCGCTCCAAAAGATTACTCTGGAGAAGATTGGTTAAGAACCAATATTTTTCATACTACTTGCACAATCGCAGAGTAGGTTTGCAAAATAACTATTGACAGTGGCAGTTGTGAGAATGTTGTATCAGAGGAGACAGTTAAGAAGCTTCAGCTAAAGATTGATAGCCATCCAAAGCAATACAAATTGTCCTGGTTGAAAAAAGGGAAGTGAGATAACAGTAGATACGAGATGTTTGGTTTCTTTTTCAATTGGTAGAAAATATTTCGATAATGCATGGTGCGACGTAGTGTTTATGGATGCATGTTATTTATTATTAGGTAGGCCTTGGCAGTATGATCTGAGCGTTTTCCATGATGGGTGGCGAAATACCTATACCTTGAGCATTAAGGGAAAGAAGGTGGTCTTAGCACTTCGTCGAGAATGAGTCATTCCTGTACCAGCAGCCGAAAAGGGCATTTATCTTCTGTCAATGTCTCGGTTCCTAGAAGAAGTAGAAGAAGAGGGCATTGTATACGCCTTGATGTCACGTGAAGAGGGTTCTAGAGTAGATGATGATGTGTCAGTGGAGTTACAAGAGTTGTTGACTAAGTTTGCTGATTTGATGCCAGAGGAGCTACCCCCTGGTTTGCCACGCATAAGAGATATACAGCACCACATCGACTTCGCGCCGGGGTCAAGCTTGCCAAATCGACCAGCTTTTCTCCTCAATCCGAAGGAATCTGAAGAGTTGCAACGCCAAGTGACAGAGTTGCTGAAGAGGTTACATTCGAGAGAGCATGAGTCTATGTGCAGGTCCCGCTCTCTTAGTTCCGAAGAAGGATGGATCGTGGCGCATGTGTGTTGATAGTAGAGCCATCAATCGAATCACAGTAAATTATAGATTTCTGATTCCCAGCTTAGACTACATGCTGGATTAGTTAGCAGGCTTTAAGATCTTTTCCAAAATTGACCTTACGAGCGAGTATCACCAAATCAGAATTAGGCCTGGAGATGAGTGGAAAACAGCGTTCAAGATGCATCATGGGCTGTATGAATGGATGGTAATGCCTTTTTGACTATCCAACGCGCCCAACACATTCATGTGGTTTATGCATCAAGTGTTCAGGCCTTACATGGGGAAATTCATTGTTGTATACTTTGATGATATCCTCATCTATAGCCCTTCGTAAGAGACATACCTAGAGCATCTCAGGGAGGTGTTTGAAACACTACGGAAATAGTATTTATATGTCAATCGGAAGAAGTGTTCATTTCTGACTACTAGTGTTATTTTCCTTGGTTTTGTTGTGTCTACTAATGGTATTCATGCAGATCAGTCTAAGGCGACAGCAATTCTAGAGTGGCCAACACCCAAGAGTCTACATGATGTCCAGAGTTTTCACGGATTGACGTCATTCTACCAACAGTTCATTCGAAATTTCAGTACATTGATTGCACTAATCACAGAGTGCTTAAAGGCCCAAACTTTCCAATGGACTGAAGAAGCCAATGCAAGCTTTCAATGGGTGAAGCGGAAAATGACAGAATCACCAGTTCTCGCTCTTCCAAACTTCGAGAAGATTTTTGAAGTCAACTGTGATGCATCTAGTGTTGGCATTGGCGGTGTCCTAAGCCAAGAAGGACGTCCGATCGCTTTTTTCAATGAGAAGTTGTCAGGGTCCAAGAAGAACTATTCTACCTATGACTTGGAGTTTTATGCCATTGTCCAGTCTTTGAAGCATTGGCGTCATTACTTAGTGCAGAAGGAGTTCATCCTTATTATTAATCATAAAGCCCTCAAGTATTTCAATAGCCAATAGAAGCTTAGCCACAGACATGCCAAATGGGTTGCCTACCTTCAGGAGTTCACTTTTTCCTTATGGCACCAATCAGGGAGCTTGAATTAATTGAGTTGTTGATGCCCTAAGTAGGCGGATTGTACTTCTTACTACTTTGCATACCAAAGTTGTGGGTTTTGACACCTTCCGAGAGTTGTATACAAAAGATCCTTCATTCGGGAAGATATTAGCTGAGGTATCTGCAGATAAGCGTAGTGATTATGTTATTCTTAATGGTTATCTATTCTGTGGTCCACAACTATGCATTTCGGATAGTTTGTTGTGGGAGCAAATAATATGAGAGTTGCATAGAGAAGGTCACTTTAGGTGAGACAAAACTTTAGCCTTGATCTCATCCGATAATTTTTTGCCCAAGTTAACTAGTGATGTGACACGTTACGTGGAACGGTGTTTTATTTGCCAGAGGTCCAAGGGAGCCCTCATGGTCTGTACACCCCAGTACCAGTGCCCGATGGCCCATGGCTTGACGTTAGCATTGATTTTGTTTTAGGGTTACCTTGCACTCAAAGGAGCATGGATTCTATCTTCGTGATCGTGGATCGATTTTTCAAGATGGCCCATTTTGTCACTTGCCGAAAGATGATGGATGCTACCCGAATTGCTCACCTATATTTTCGGGAGATTGTTCACATGCACGGGGTTCCAAGATCTATTACATTGGACTGCGATACAAAATTTATGAGCCATTTTTGGAAGAATTTGTGAGAAAAGATGGGAACAAAGCTTGATTTCAGTGGTGCATACCACCCCCAAACTGATGGTCAAACTGAAGTGGTGAATCGGAGCTTTGAAAATATTTTGAGAAATTTAGCAGGAAATAAGCAGAAGCAGTGGGACTGGCTTTATCACAGGCAGAGTTTGCTTACAATCGGTCCAAGAACAGAACAACTCAGCTAAGCCCTTTTAAGATCGTGTATGGGCAGAATCCGTCAGGAGTACTAGACTTAACACCCATTCCTCATATTAGTTGATTGAGTATTAAAGCTGATGAGATGGCTGATTATCTCCGAAGAGTTCATGACCAAGTCAAGAAAGCTATAGAAGATAGCAACGCCACGTACAAAGCACACTCTGACAGCCACTGACCCAAGGTAACTTTTGAGGTTGGTGATTGGTTTGGGCTATACTCACATGTGATCGCTTCCCCGTTGGTGAGTATAACAAGTTGCATGAGAGGAAGATTGGGCCTTGTGAGATTCTACATAAGATAAATGATAATGCATACCGGTTACGTCTTCCAAGTCATTTAAAGACCTCTGATTTGTTCAACGTGAAGCACTTGACTCCATGTTTTGCTGATGTTGACAAAGATGACTTGAACTTGAGGACGAGTTCTTTCCAACTCGGGGAGACTGATGCAGGAGAAGTCCAACCGTAAGTTGGTTTATTTTATTTACACATGTGTGTTTGACTTAAGTTGGTTTATTTTAAACCAACTTAAGTGGTCTAACTTAAGTTTTTAAACATTGAAGGCGAAAGTAAAAAAGTGGTCTAACTTCGCCGCCGCGCGCCGGGGGGCGGGGGGTGTAAAGTGTATTTTTTTCCTTATTATTGTTATTTTTAGGGTTTCAAATTTAGTCTCTTTTGTATTTTGATCAGTTTATCAATATGAAAGACTTTATGAGTGATTTTCTATCCCTTTTCCTTGATAGAATCTTGGTTTAAGAAGAGAGTTGTGATTCTTGTGTTTGTTATTTTTGCGAACCTACTACACCGTCCTACATCAATTGATATTAGAGCCCAGCAAATTTCCTGTCATGGCGCGAAGAAGACGCGATAGAGGAAATAGATATGCAAGCCTTGGTGTTGTGCATGAGCACAAAGAAACAACATGTGATGAACAACTGGCTGTTCGTTCGCAACGCGTGGAGGAGCAATTTGTTGCACATTCTAGGCAACTGATGAAGTAAATCAGAGCCTTATCGGACTAACTTGCCGCCATGAATGTTGCTAATGGTCGTCGCCGTCAACCAACTCCACATTTCGTAGATGAGGATGACGTGGTTACCTTTGGTGATGCACGATCTCAATGGAGGAAGGTAGGGTTTGACGCGGGGAGTCCGCGGTAAACCACCTTAATGTTATTCGCAAGCCTCAAATCCATCTACCAAAACCATCTTATGTGGAAGAGGAAGATGAATTTGTTTAATAAAAGCTCCAAGAAGACGAGTTCGTTGATGAGGGGTTCAAACATGGAGATGTTCATGAAGATGTTGAAGATCCTTCACAAAGATTCGTGGATTGGGATTATCCACCAACCTATGATATCGATATCAATGATGAAGATCATGTGGGAAGATTTTTGTCATATGATCAAAAGGAAGAATTTGTAGTAGATTGGGTCACTCCACTAATCTACGACAACTATCCTAAAGAAGAGGAACTGTTGGAAAGGTAAATCTCTCAGATAATATTGAAAATTTTGTTGATGAGAGTTCGATACATCATGTGCTTAATGAAAGCCGTAAAAGTGAAGTCTTTGATTTGGATGTTGACAAATTTGATTTCCTTGGGGTAGTAAATATTTTATCAAATTCCCTTGATGGTAATGTTTTTGATGATTTTTATGTGGAGAAGAATTTTTTGTTTAAAAGGGAAGAGATTGTTGATCCCTTTTGGGAGATATTCATGGCTCATGAATGGGAGAAGATGTGTGACAATCGTGTGAAGCCAGAGTTCTTTGAATCTAGTGCGAAAAGTTTTCAAGTTGATCATTTGAGTATTGTGGTGATTAGGAAAGTATTATTTCTTGTGGGATGTTACATTGTTTCTCTTTTGAAGAGAAAGGGATGGAAGGAATTGAATGGGTATCCGAAGGATCGAGGCAAGAACCATCAGCATTCGAGGATGAATTCTCTCTAACCCGGTGAAAATGATGGAGGCTAGTTTTACTTGATTTTGGTCATGCCTGTTTTACTTAAAAAAATCATATCTTTTGATAACGATGTTGGATTTAGACAAAATTGGATGCGTTGGAAAGCGTATTCAGAGGGCTACAATTTTGTATTTCACAAAATTTTCGTAATTCCAACTTTTACTAGGTTAAAGTTATCGTTTTGTTTTTTTTTTTTTACCGCATAGTGTTTTTATTTCCTTTTTATTGTGAAGATACCATTTTACTTTGGCTTTTCTCTGAAGATTTAGAATTGCCGTTGTCTCCATAGTTGAGTTTTGCTGTGCTTGTATCGTTGGGTTTGTTTGTAAAGCTTCGTTGGCTTTTTGAGTTCCAGTAGTTGTCCTACTCAAGAGACTTTATAATTGTTGTCGTGTTATAAAAAAAAAAATAAAAATAAAAAGTACTCGTAAATTTGGTCACTAAATATATATATATATATATATTATGAATGATCACTAAAATATGTTGGAAAAACAAAGAAAAGCAAAGCAAAAATATGGTGAGCAGAATCACGTACCTCTGTTTTAGTCCTCTGAGTTGAGAGTGCAGAGCAAAGATGGTCCCTAGGGTGAGTATAAAATAAATGATCAGGTTTGGTAGAGAAACTTTACAGTGTAGTGTAGCGGAGAACCTTTTTTGAGTGTGCTATAAAATATAGGGCCGCAGCATCTCATTTATAGACTCCCTTTCTCTCCCTCTCTCTCTATCTCAGACAGAGACACACAAACAGTTTTGCATGCCTCTCGTGTAAAAGTCTCTTCAGCACTCTTTTTAGGTTAATCAATATAAATAAAAAAAACAAATAGTTAAAAGCTTATTTTAGGTAGTTAAAATGTGTTTAAAAGACTCAGTATTACGCTTACCAATTTGCTAAAATTTTTGGTGAGTATTGTTTACTCAAAATCAACTTTATTTTTAATATTGATCTATCAATCACTTTTTAACAACTTTTTTACTTTTTCATATCACATTACTCATTTTTTATTACTATCAAAATAAAAAACTCACTAAAAAATAATTTTTTTTCACTTTTTCATACAAAAAATTCAGAACATTATTTATACTTTATATCATATCAACAACTTTTTATTACTATTTTAAAAAAAAAAAAAAAAAAAATTCCTAAAACATTTAACAAACACACCCTAGTCATATCATACGGAGGAAAAGGCATTTTTGGTTGCGTGCGTTAATGAATAAAGAGTTTTCTTACTGATTCTCTCAGATGAAGTCAGGTTTTCTTGATGCATGGGAGTTCTAAAAATTATAAAAAATTACAGCACTTCTCCATGTATGAATATGATTTTTTGAAAAAAAATATTGTACCCACACTTCTACTCTTATTATAACACTCCATTTCCTTCCAAATGACTCGGATGCAGCTGTACCCAATACTGTTTACATTAAGAATTACTCTTATGACTACAGCACTTCTCCATTAATTGTTTTTTCCAATCTCTTCAACACCGATCGAAACATTGGATGACAGGTCTATTGTTTTGGGATAGTTAGTTTAGACTTGTGTTATTTTGAAGTTTAAGACCTGGCTTGTAATATTTTATCTTTTACTTGATGACAGGTCTTAGACCGAAACATTGGATGATTATGCTTAAGTTATGTTATGCTCTGTTATGGTGTTTTTGCATGTCTTTGTGTTAATAATAGTTTTTTACCCTAAATTTAAACTAAGAGATCTTTGAAGCTAGTTTTTTCTGAAACAAATTAGTTGAATAAAAAATCTTCAACGAATTTTCCTCCTTTATTTTTTGCGCAAATTATATAATTGGATTTAGAATTTCATCTCGTGCAAGAAGCCTTTTACTGTTTGATCATGCGCTACAATTCTATTTACAACGCATTGATTATCATATAACATCCATCTAAATGAAACATATTTATATCAAAGATATATGCCTGTAGAAAGTGAATGGATGCAAAGATGCTGGAGTCATTACTAATCAACAAGGTAACAAGGTTCATAACTTATATTTTATCGGGTTAAATACACTTAATTAAGCCTCTTGAACTATCAACCGTTTTTAGAAAAGTCGTGCGATGTGACACTTAGATACATCAAATTATAATTTTGTTGCTATTAAGCCACTATTTTTTCATTCTTCAAAATATAACCATATTTTCTTTTAAAAAATTTTAAAACTAAAATCAAAATTTCTTTTTTTTTTTTATAAAAAAAATTAATTTTTTAAAAGAAAATAAGGGTATTTTTGGAAGAATGACAGAAATGTGGCTTAATTACAACAAAATGGTAGTTTAATATATTCAAGTGTTATATCTATCAATTCGTGGGGTTTTTTTGAAAATGGTTGATAGTTGAAGGGACTTCAGTGTAATTAACCCTATTTTCTAACATATACTTTGATAGAAACATATCGATATAATTTTGGTTCTTTTTTTTTGGAAAAATAACCACACCAGTTTCATTCATTGATCAAAGAAATAGAGTAGATTGTTCTAACAAATGAAATATCAAAAATATCGTCTATAACTTGTTTAACTGCGGCCTTAGCTAAACCATGGGCTGCAGAATTTGCCCCTCGGAGGAGGTGTACTATCTGCCAACTCTGTAATGAGGCAATGATCGTCTATGCATCTTTCACTAGCTGTCCAAACTTGCTAAGACTTTGGCCTGTAAAGTTCAGGACATTTACTACTTTAAGTGCATCTCCTTCTAAAATGATGTTTTGCAGACCCAATTCTTTTTGAATCATATTCCATGTTAGAAGGTGGAGAATAAAGTAGACAAATTCTTACTCTTATTCTTACTCTTAATGTTGGATATTCGATATTTAAAATGCTTACGTTTCTTGATCTGCTCGAAGTGATGACTAATCAACACATTAAGCGGGTAACAAGCTTCACAGCATATATTTTCTAACATATACTTCGAGAGAAACATATCAATATAATTTTGGTTCTTTTTTAATCATATTCCATGTTAGAAGGTGGAGAATAAAGTAGACAAATACAGGGAGAGAGAGAGAGAGAGAGAGAGAGAGAGAGAGAGAAAATAGGTCTTTCACAATAGAGAAATGATTCCTTTGGTTTCTCGGTCCTTCTCTCATACTATCATTTCTCAAAATTACCATTTTATTTGTAAGACACAAAGTTAATGATATTTTTGAAATGTAAAAAAAGAAAGAAGAATTGGAGAAGAATCAGAAATGATGTATATCAATTCCCTCTCCCATCAAGTAGGTTTACTTGATGGGAATTGTAAAAATAAAAAAATAAAAAAAAATTACGGCACTTCACCATGTATGAATATGATTTTTTTGTGAAAAAAAAAATGTTACCCACACTTTTGTTATAAAACTCCTCCATTTCCTTCTAAATGACTCGGCCGATGCTGTACCCAATACTGTCTACATTAAAAATTACTCTTAT
>FXXK01001263.1:42835-55423 GCA_900184695.1 Betula pendula
GTTGTGAGTAACTTGTGAGTGTTGTGTCCTACATTGAGAAATCATAAAGAAAAAGAGTCATTAATATACCTAAGTGGACCCAAGCCCATTAGCTTAAGCTTTTGGACTAGAGTGATGTCTAAATATGTATATTAATGTACTCTTGGTAAAAACTCCTGATCGTTTATCTCCCTAACAAGTTCAAATATTTCCGCTTTGCCACACCCGTCAATAATAGTGTTGTATGACATCTCAGCACGAATCCATCTAATCAGATGAAATGACGAGATTATTTTGTTTGTAGTCAACGACCGATTTCATGTCATCAAGTGTATATAAAGCCTTGTCCATAAGCACTTATAAGAGCAGTGTAGACATCAACAGTCGGTCTGAGCCCTTCAAACAACATAATCTCAAAAAGCAAACTAGCCCGCTTAGGTTGCGTACACTAACCAAGCATCAACAACAACTTCGTGTATGTTTGGCACCTTGCCTCCTACCAAAAATCTATGATAAAAAGTTTAGCTTTCAAAAACAATTGCTAACTTCAGGAAGTCCCACAATATATGGGACCAACAATTCATACATGAAGTAGAGTAGCATTCACACTCCAAATTTTGCACGGAGACATGGGATGTAAGACAAGATTAACTGAACAAGGGAAAAGACTCTTTTAGGGTAGAACTTTTGCATTTAGACTTGAACAAAATAAGGGCCTGTATTAGGCCAACGGCCTTAGATAAAAATTTGAGGGGCCACTGGATTATGGCCCGAACAACCCAGCAAGGACCCAGACGCACAATTTTTTAAATGCGGCCCCCAGCAAGTGATTAAAGACCCCATCAGCTCAACTAACGGCCTGGACACACCATTTTCTAAATACAGCTCCCACAAGCCGATCAGGGACCCGCCAGCTCACGCCATACACAACCCCCTCATTCTATGCATCCTCCTAACAAACCTCAGGGAATCTCCACGTTATACCCTAAAATCCCTAAAGACCTAGAAGGGACGATGGGAGACGAAGGCCTATAAAAAAGACTAAGTGGGTACTAGCTCAAGTATGCCTTTTACCCTACACTTACCCTAGTCAAACTTCTCATCACCTTCACCTACTGACTTGAGCGTCGAATGGATTCCGCCGAGTCTACCACCAGCAACTCTCTAACCTCTTTCTCCCTTTTTGCAATTCTTCTCTGATTAACGGCGTGTGGCCACTGTATTAACACATATAGTTGTGCTTTCATATATGAACATGAAGATTAGTTGATAAATAATATATGAGTAAATTGCTTTGAGAAAATACAATTATAAATTGCTCCCCCTACCCCTGGCCTTTTTATCAATCACACGATTCTTGGGTCATTAGTTGAATGACTTTTAATTGAAAATGTAGCTTTCTCCCAAAGATAATATTTTAAATAACATATGCTTGTATCTTTCAATGTCTTCATAAAATTTTTAAATTTTTTCTTGTGGGACCAATCTGACTAGTCATATTAATAAAATATTTTTTTTCTTTTCTTTTATTGGTTTATCCAATTAGTTATCAATTTTGGTCAGCGTCACAAGGATATTGACCCTACATCACATCAAAGATACCCATTGAAACATCACTTCTTTTTTTTATGATTATTATAGAAACTTGGAGATTTTCATTAATCAAGAAGAAACATCTTGCTCAGCAACTATAATATCACAAATAAACATAGGAAAATCCTCATCCATACCTGATCTAAAGATTGAGAAATAGTTGCCTTAGCTAACCTATGTACTGCTTCGTTTGTTTTCTTTTTTACATGTCTCACAAACCATGATTGAAAGGTGTTCAAAAGAATTTTTGCTTCATTCATCAAATGCTTATATCTGCTCCAACAACTTCCATCTCTCCATAAAGCATGAACGATCTCCTGCACATCCCCCTCCATCATAATATTGTGGAATCCCAAATCTCTGCTAAATTCCACTGCCTTCCATGTCGCCACCGCCTCTGCTACAGAAGGATCATAAATATATGGCTTTGTGGTGCACATTGATCCTAACACTTCCCCATCATGATCTCTGGCTATTATCCCAACTCCCATCTTATTTTTGTCAACAACAGCATCCCATTTTATCTTGATCTTTCTTACTGGCGGTCGTTCCCATCTCGTCATTGGTATAGTTGCTCGATTATTTATTAATTTATTCCTCAAGCTTTCTTCAGCTTTTTGAAATTCCTCTACTGAATCTTTTGCACTTCTTACTAGGCTAGAAGGATGCAATAATTCACCACCATAAACCACTGTAGCCGAAGCCAAATCTTCCTTGCGGTCGTAGCTACTAACTCTAAATCTCTATAAGACTTAGGAAATCATCCTCTACAGTAGAGCTTTTCTGAATCTTCCTATTGCATTCAGCCCAAACATCTTTAGCCTGCTCCCCATAGAAAAATATTCCCTACCCACAGACCCCAAATCCTCCATATCTCCTTCCACATATTATTGGTGGTGAGAGTGTTTGAGCAACCTCCTTTATCCGTGCAAAGTTCTCTCGACAGAAAGTTCTTTCTGTTGGGACAAATAGCGATACCACAAATGCTTTTCCTCCTCATTAAAAATGTATTCTATCAAAGGAACATTCCACTGGTTTGAATTTTCATCAATAAGCTCCTTCACTTTAGCCTCTCTATCAAGTATCCTTATAGGAGATTGAACAACATATAAGATAGTAGACTGTAACCATCTATCTTCCCATATTTTAGTAGATTTCCTGTTCCCCACTTGCCACACTAACCCTTCTTTTAAAAGAATTTTCCCATTCCAAATACTCCTCCATGCATAAGACGATTTCTGTTAGGGGTGGCAATTCGTGTTCACGTGTCGAGTACGGGTCGTGTCGAGGCATGGGTATAAGACTATATAGGTCAACCCTAACCCGACCCATTTAATTAAACGGGTCAAACCCCTCAACCCTAACCCTTTAATTTTATATTGGGTTCATGTCGGGTTCGCGGGTCTTGTCAAAAATGGCATGCAATTATGTCACGTATCGGGTTCAGATTATGTCAAAGCATGCATATAAGACTATATAGGTCAACCCTAACCCGACCCATTTAATTAAACGGGTCAGACTCCTCAACTTTAACCCTTTAGTTTCATATTGGGTTCATGTCGAGTTTACGAGTCGTGTAAAAAATTGCTAGCCCTAGTTTCCATCCTAGGTTAGATGCCAAAAATGTCTCATTCAGATGGTATTTTTTCCTAAAAAATTTTGCCACCAACGTATTAAGATTGCGATGCAGTCTCAACCCTTACTTTGCCAGTAAGACCATATTAAAGCATTCTAGCTCTCTATAACCTATCCCAACCTTAGATTTGGACAACCCCATTCTTTCCCAACTTATGCAATTTTTTATTCATTATCTTTATGCCCCACCAAAATTTCATCATCATTCAGTTTATATCTATGCATAAAGATTTTGGCAATTGGAAAACATTCACAGTCTAGGTAGGAATAGCCTGAATCATCGCCTTCAAAAAAATTTCCTTCCCCACTTGTGACAATAATTTTTCCTTCCACCCATTAATTTTGCTTCAAATCCTACCCTTGATGCCTGTGAAGGTACTTATTTTGGACGTACCTATCAGTGTTGGTAGACCCAAACACTTCTCATGTCTGTGTCTTGGTATTTCTACTGAAAAAGATTGATGTCTTCTTTCCATTCAGCTGTTGTCCCGATGCCTTTTAATTCAAATCGAGAAGATCTAATATTCTTACCAATTAAAAAATAGATAATTTATTCTTGTGCCACCCTTGGTAATGGAAATAACTCCTACCGCTCCTTCTCTCTTTGCCTTCTGTAACATTGAACTAACTCCTTCACAGTTAAAAACAAGTGAAAAAAGTCAGTTGTTGGGGTTGTGGTTCGAACTGTGAAGCTCATCGTTTGAATGCACCTCTATAATGTATAGTAAAATTCACACCTGAGATGTTCGTTCCATTTCCATTCCACTTGGATTCAAACAGAAGTGTTCCAGTGAGTGTCATTCCATTCCCGTTCCAATTTGGTCCGAATGGAGCACTCCCAGGATGTTGCATTTTATTTGGGTTCAAATGGGGCACTATTCATGTGGAAGGAAGATTTTTTCCGAGCATATTGTCCCATTTGTGTTCCAAAATGGTTCGAACGCTGGACTTCCTACATGGGTGTTTGAACGGGTCCATTTTGGTTCAAATGAGCAAATTCCAGAGAGTTGCATTACAAATGCTTTCCAATGTAGTTCGAATTGAACTATTTGTCTAGTGCATAGTTCAACTGGTAAAGTTGATGGTTCGAACTGCGGGCAATTTTTCAAGATTCCAGAAGCATTTTCTTGAGAGGCATTCGAACCTGGCATTTATGGGTTAGAACAATAGTGTTCTAAAAAGCTTTATAAATAGCTGAAACTTGAATTTTCAGCTCATTTTCCATCATTTCTCCCCTCTTGCATGCCATACTCACCCAAACACTCTCGTAGGGTTTACTCAAACATTAGGGATTGATCTTGTGGAAGTCTCCGAAGTAAATTCTAACACCGGGAACGCGATCCTCAATGCTAGAACTCCACTTTTGTCGATCGGTTCGGGGTAAGTCCATGAAGCCAAAATTTAGTCAAGTTGAGCTACATTTTTAAGGATGATGTTTAACCTTGATGATTTCTTTAGGGATTTTTATCATTTGGGAGCTCTTAGCTTGGGTAAAGTTTGGGTTGGAGATTTGTGGGCCAAAACTTCATCTATATCATTTCAGAAAGGTAAAAGGCTAAAATCTAAGTTCTTTAAATATTATAAGTCGAGGGTTTTTAGAGTATTAACCCTAGAGTTCTCTATGAGTTAGTTTTGTTAGTTTATGGGTAGCAAAATGAATCCTAAAATGTTATGGGTTGTCATCGAGGTTTATGCTTAAGAGAGATTAAGCACTATGGTTTCCCTAGAGTTAAAGTAGCATTATGAAATGTGTTTAACCTTTGCATGCAATGTGACGTTGCAGTTATACGTGGCAAGGGTTTTGTGTTGGGAAGTTTATCTCAAACGTTGAGTGAAATATTGTGAGTATATTACTCACTGAGCAAGACACTATTTTTAAAGGTTTTAACATTTTAAATGAGTACAAAACATTTTACAAATGGAGTAAAGGAACGGATGTTTAAATGTATTTTAAGAGCACGATATACAAATTGAAATCGAGCCGATTGTATGTTATGTTGATAAATGTATGATGTTTATTTTGATGTTTTCAAGTATGTTAGAGATATGTTTTCATGAATTATAATTGAAGAAACGATGTTGAATGATGCATGAACATGAAATCAAATGTATGATAGTTTTCTGGCATAACGCATGATCATGAACATGAATAAAGAAATGTGCATAAAAGATTAAGGTATAGGGACAAGTCCCTAGCATTACACGAAGGGACAAATCCCTAGGGCCAAGCCCTTGATGTATGGCAAAGTTTTATCTATTGATGACATTTGAGTATGTTTAAAGGGATTTTATGTTAGATGTACTAGTATGCATATATATTTGAATGAGACAGAGCATATGTATACAATTATAACTGGTTTGCATATGATGATTTCATACGTTTCTTGCTTAAATATGCTTCTATGTATGTGGTCCGTTACTCAAGAGGGCGAAATGCATATATCTGTGTGTGTGTGTGTGTGTGTGTGTAACTGAGATATATAATGTATAAAAGGTTATGTATTAGATGGATTTATATGTGTATGTTTCCGAGCGTGAAATTCAGAGCATACGCATACATTTACAACTAAATAGTATGTTCTTAAGTGGTTCCTTGACTACAGTGTTTGCTTCATCAAGTACAACATGTTTAAAAGTGTTTTTTAAAATGAAAGGTAGCTATTATTGTAAACTCGGGTAGAAAGTGAAAAGCTGACTCAATATGAAAACTTAGTGTATTTTCTACTCGCTGAGCCTGTGGACTCATATTTTCACTTGAGCGAACGTGACAACTCCACAATCGCTTAGATAATATTGTTAATGTAGGTACTGAGAGTTTGGATAATGACCCAATAGCCGCATACTTGGGCTAAGATGATTAAGGCTATGGATGCCGGATTTCTTTTGTGTTAGACTCATGTTTTAATCTAACTTTTTGTATTGCATCAATTTGTTATGCATATAAACAATATTGATGTATTTGGCTTATGTTGTATGTGACACTTTTATATAGTCATTCTTTCGATATATAGCACACAATGTTAAAGCTGTATAATATAGATGTATGTTAGGGCTATGTTTGTGATGTGATGCAACTTATTCATTGATTATGCTTAGTTTCCGCTGCATTGTATAAACTTGATATGATATGCTCAGTGGCGGAGCCAGGATTTTGGTTCAGAGGGGTCACAGTTATTTTTTTTAAAAAAAAAGAATGAAAAAATTGAACAAAAATTGATTAAAAATATTAAAGAATAGAACTACATAAATAAAAGCTTATATAGACATTTATATTATTTAATAATAAATTTAAAAATTTAATTACATACCTGAAACTTTGTAAGAAAGAAAAATTGTCAAAAAAATGGCTAACTTTTTGTAGTCTTTTTACTGTACACCTCTAAAAAAAATAAAAATAAAATAACTAAGTGGTTGATATGAATTGTCAAACGACATAAAGAAGAGAAATTGACTAACTCAAATCCTCAAATCGCAAGTCTAAAGATTAAAGGTTACGTTTCGTATGCGGAATGACTATTTTATTAATAAAATTAATAGCTTTCATTAAACATAGAAGCTGTTGTAATGGAGAAATGCTATTCAAAGTGTTAGAGCCTTATTAATATATTATAACACTAAGGCTATTCTATCAACCTTATTCAATTCCTAATAAAAACCACTCACTTTTTCTAGTGGAATAGCTATTTTACGTACAAAATATACCCTAAAGCTCTGTGCACTGGTATATATATAATATTATATATATATATATATAGTATATTATTCAAGCCTCAAGCCTAAAGGCTAAGTACTCTCACGCTCACAGTTCAATACTTCAACTTTCTTTAAAAAAAAAAAAAAAAGTTACCTTTTAACTTGAGAAAATCACGATAGCTCACCTCAAGACCCAAGTTACTGTCATGCTGGCGTAGAAAAAAAAAAGAAAAAAAAAAAGAAGTAACCGTCACGAACGGAGCGTTTTTCACTTTTCATTTCCTCAGGCTTGAATGAAACAGTGAGTTTAAAAACATAAACTCAAGAGTAAAGTCTAAACGCACCGTTTATATCATTTTCTTCATGAATAACCTAATTTTCTAAATCTATGAAACGTATATACTTTGAAACTTTGAAACTATGAAATATGAAATATCATTTGCCTCTTGCCTCGCAGGTAATGTCGTTGCTCTTGATTAGTGGGTTAGGGTGGGCAACTAGGGGCAACTAGGGTATCAGAGAAAATTATTCTAGGTGTAAGAAGTTAAAAATTTTGGGGGTTGAGAGGGGGCAGTTGCCCCCTCTCGACCCCTCCTCCCTCCACCCCTGGATATGCTCATGTTATGAGTTATTAATAGGTATGTTCAGGTGTTATTGTGACGACTTGGTTTCAAAACAAAATATATATATGTTCAGGTATGTTGTTATGCTGGTTCTATGAGCACAGACTGCCTCAATCTAAGAAAAGCAAGGCTATTGCTTTTAAGACTATCAAGAAAGAGGCTGATGAATCCTCCGATGAGGAAGCATTGAATGAGGAGGACCTTGCTATTGTTTTTAGGAGGTTCAATAAATTTGTCAAACCTAAGAATTAAGGGAAACTTTAGAAACACCACTTCTAAGTTTGCTAAGAAATCCAATGATGATTCTGGTGGAGCCACCCTTGGTTATGATGTTGATACATCAACAAAGCCACATGTCTAGTACACCTTCTTGGTCTTTTTTAGGTGGTGCTTATGTAAACCCATTTGTTCACCGCTACCCTTTTTTTTAGATTTTTTTTTTAAAAAAAAAAATTTAGGACATTGAACCCCCTGAACTTTCATTACTTTTGCAATTACCCTCCTAAATTTTAAAAACTCTCAATTTAGTGTATCAAAATTTAAAAAGTTTGCAATGTCATCCCTCCGTTATGATTTTCTGTTACATCCTTACGGAGGCCATGGAAATTCCTAAAATACCCCTTTTTTTTAATATTTAATTAATGTAATTTTGTAACTTTATAAATTTTACAAGGGTATAAAGTTCATTTCACCCATTTGTCATCTAAATTAACCTCAAAACCTAATAGGAGGGTGACATTGCAAACTTTTTAATGTTTGATACACTAAATTAAGAGTGTTTTGAACTTTAAGGGGGTGATTGCAAAAACTATGAAAGTTTAGGGGATTAAGTGAAGTTTCCCCTTAATTTAATTAAGGGTATTTCCATTATAGAATGGAAATTGGCAAGTTTTTGATAGTTTAGAGGACATTGTCGCAATTGAAAGTTTGGGGGGACATTGTCAATTAAGTGGTAGTTTGAGGGAACATTGTAATTGGGTGTTAGTTTGAAAGCGTACGTGGACTTTTCCCTAAATAAAAGTTAGAGATACTTTCTAAAAATGGGCTCTTATTATGAAAGGTCAGTTTGGATTAAACTTGCTGAGTCGTTGGCCTGTAAAAATTATGATAATTTTACAGATGTTGATGTTAAAGGAGAGGAGAAAGAAAAAATTGTGATAATTTTATAGAGGTTGATGGTGAAGGAGAGGAGGCAAAGATGATGACCGTCACGCTTGTTTAGGGTCCTTGGTTCAGTTTTCGGGTCATTCTCTCCTTGAGGTCAGACGGCTCGTATGCACACAAGACACCCTAGGTAATTTGGGGCTTCATATGTATCCAGTGCAACCAGCTCCTGCGAGACAAGCAGATGGTCAGAGGATCCTTGCCGTAGTCGAGGATACTCCGATGATTAAGTCAAGAGGTGCTATTCTGAGTGGGGGAACCTCTTAGGTTCCATGAGTTGCAGCCCGGAGGCTGGAGATGGAAAGATCAACTAGAAATAACCGTTTGTGTAGCTTGAAAAAGTTTTTTTTTTTTTTTTTGAATGGTTCGTGAGACATATGATTCGGCCAGTGTTGGCCTATTTTTGATCATGTTCCTTCTTTTGCTAAAAATTGCTTATGTTTAGAGTTACCTTAACATCTCTATTTATAGACTGGTCTGGATTTTGATCATGAGGGTTCCTTTGGTCGCATTCAGTACTGGAAGCAGGGAAGACCATGAAGCCTCGTCCAGAGTGACTGTGACCCGGGGAGTGTGGAACATGTCGGCTTGGGTGTCCCTGTGCCATGCGTTAGAGGCTTTGGGACGGGCTCTCGAGGCTGATGTGACCGTACTTCACATTGACATTTTTGCAGCCCGAGGTAGAAAGATTCGATATACTAGGAGCTCTCTTTTAGACGTACATGTTTTGATGAGGATCGGAGGAGACGATGGGTGGGGCTTTCACCTAAACTCTGCCGTTGAGACTTTTGATACCTGAGTGTGGTCCTATAGATGAGTTGCCGTGTCCAAACGCTGCTAGAGACTGATCGTTGTCATGGTATTGTTGTTATCAAAAAGCAGGTATCCACTTTAGTTCTACGCTTACTTGGATATTTGACGCCTGATGTCTTCAGACTTTAACTTCAGGGTTGGTCAAATCAATATCTAGTTTGTCCTCTGTGCTTATGCCATGGTGAGCTTCCCGGAGGCTTTGGTACAAAAGAGGACCGAGGTACCGGGGATTAAGCACCAAGTCCCTGAAGAGGCCTGCGCAGTTGTTGGCCAATTGAAGTGGGGCTCCAACGCGCTTTTGGCTTGTCATCGCATGCAACCTAGGCTGCGCTTCTAATGATAGGTTTATTTCCCCCAACAAGGGGTATTAAGCTGAGGCCTAACAGGAGCATCAATATTTTGTTATAGTACTAACTTATGTAGTTTAGTCTTTTAGTTGTCTATAGTATGTTGAATGTGCTCTCTCTGCTGAATTCCTCAACTGCAATTCTCTCCTCGATCAAGTGAGCTCCCTTCTCGCTGCATCCTGAGTACTCCTTCGAGTCACCGGCGATTTTGTCAAGATAGCAAAGATATATATCTCATTTAGAATTAAACATGTTTAAGGGAGGATTTGAACGACCAACGAATCGAACAGACCGATGGGTTGTCACCAACATGAAGCTGAATGTCGGGAATCATATTGGCTAATTAAGAGTTGTTATTGTTCTATTATAGACGTTGGCTCATTCTTGGGGGCGTTGGGGCTCAAATTGCCTTCATGAGTAATAGCTATCTCTATGATGCGATAGTCAGCGTAGTAACCGTACTCAGAACTATACATTACGGAGTAGTACGTAGTGACGCGGCATAGCTCCCTCGAATACGTCTTTTGATGGGGTGTCTCCTAGAATGTGCGTAACGTGTGGGACGTGAAATCATAAGTTCTTTAGTACAAATGTAAGACCAGTTTATTGGTGAAGTGTCTTCACTCTCTCTATGTCCGTCTCTCGTTTTTGCTCCTCCCTCCAAGACATGTCTTAACCTAACCTTTTTCTTTTTTGTCTGAGAAGGTGTTTCATGCTTTCTCTCTTAAATGTCTCTCTTTTTACTTCTCTCTTTATACATTTGTTTAAGGCCGCCGTGCGTTTTTTTCTGTTCTCCCTCCGCACGTCGTCTCTCACTTCTCTCCGTCTATTTCTCCCCCTTTTTTCTCCCACCTCTTCTCTTTTTTTCTTTTTTTTTTCTCTGTCCATGTCTGCCTCTCTCTCTCCTCTCTCTCTACTTCTCTCTCGTCAAGGTTAGGGGATTCAAGGCCCAAGGTTAGGGACCGGAGGTTATTAGGGGATTTGTAAGCACCAATCCCCCTAGAACAGGCCTGCGGCAGTTGTTGCCATTGATGGGCTCCAACGCTTTTGGGCTTGTTCGTTCGCCATCCGCAACCTAGGCTGGAGGCTTTCTATGATAGTTTGATTTCACACGAAGGGTATTAAGACTGAGGCTACAGGAGCATCCAATATTTTTGTTATAGAGCTAACTTTATTTGTCTATTTAGTTGTATAACTGGTCTTGATGTGCTCTCTCGCTGATTACCACAAGGCAGTTCTTCCTCGATGCAAGTGCTCGCTTCCGCGCATCTGAGTAACGCTCCTCGAGTTCACCGAGCAGATTTGTCAATAGCAATAGAATATTACTATGCTTCGATTAACATGTTTAAGAGGAGGATTTGCAACCAAACGAAGACGACCATTTTCCACGAAGCGACAATGAGCTGAAGTGGTCAAGGGGATCATATTGGTACATTACACTTTTTGCTTCTGATTATAGACGTTTCATTCTTCAGGGTAAATTGCCTCCTATGGATATATATCACTAGTAGATATTACCTATATATATAGAACTGTATAATAATAGCTGAATCACTCTTTTGAGGTGTCTTAGAATTGCGACGTGTGGGTGAACTCATAATTTTAATAAATTAAACCAGTTTAGTTTGAAGTGTTTCACTCTTCTCTATGTTCTCCTTTTGTTTTCTCCTCCAAAAACATGTTTAACCCTTTTTTTCTTCTTTTTCTGGACAGTTGTCACTCTCGCCCTACCATGGGGTCTCTCTTTTTTAATCTCAAACATGTTCTCACACCTTTTTTTTTCTTCTCCACGTCTCCTCACCTGTTCTCTCTATTGTGCTCCGCCTTTTTCTCGGGCGCTCCACCTCTCTTGTCTGTGTTAGTTCATTTTTTTTTCTCTGTCCATGGGGTCTCTCTCCGTCTCTCGTCTCGTCTCCTACTCTCCTCTTCAGGTTATGTTGGATTTTAAAAAAAGACGGAGGCAGGACGGATGCGGTCAGGCTCGGCACATGGCCAGTCCTCGTTGATCTACTTTTTTTCTTCCTGGACATGAGTTATTCTATTTAAGAGTTAGCTCCTCTTTATCATGGGGCTAAATGGATTTACAAGCTTTAGCTTTTTTTTTTTAATTGCTAGTTGGTTCTTTAGTATTTTGATTTTTTTTTTTCCTTAGTCTCTCTTATTTTCTTATTTATCGGCTTTCATATCATATTTCATGTTTCTCTAAAACTCTCCAAAACTCTCAATCCATACTTCAAACACTGCAAATTTAAATAATCTACCAATGTAGTGGATAGAAGAGAAAATCAATTTCTATTACCTTATATATACGAAAGATGGTCAAAGAAAAATTTCTATTTGATAGGACTTATTCCTATAACTATTAATTTCATTCATTGCAATCGGGGCTTCTTTTTTTCTTTTCTTTTTTGTCTTTATTTTATGTTCTAATTTATATATTATTTTTTATTCTGTCCTAAAAGTAATTTTTTTTATTATTGTCATATATGTGAAGGATGTTCAAAAGAAAAAATCTCTATTTAATATATAGGACTTATTTATATACCTATGACTTCATTGGAACCAGAAAAAGTATAGAGAAAAGATAGTTCTTTTATATTATATTAGTATATTTTATTTCCCTTTCTTGTCTTTATTTCCTGTAGTTCTTTTATTCCGTTTTTGTTTTTTGTCATTATTGTTTTGTTCTAATTTATGTATTATTTTTATTCAAATTTCTTTTTTTTTTTTAGTAAGTTTTA
>FXXK01001263.1:59634-82030 GCA_900184695.1 Betula pendula
CCTGCGCATTGCGCAGGTTATAGGCTAGTTTATATAATGTGCATGGGTGAACATATGTGAGACTGTGAGTAAGTCAATTGCAAAAACATTTATGAGGTAACCAGCCAGCAAATTTCATCATAAATTTTCAAAATTGAACACGTACTTGAACTCTTTAACACTGACAATAAACAAATTGAACCGACTCACACAAACGCAAACACTTTAAACACTGTAAAATTCGAAATAAATCTAGAGAGGAACAATAAAGAACTGTCATCATACCAAGTGGCCCTACTTTAAAAGGGTTATCCATCACTACTTTAAAAGGGTTATCCATCAATTAAAAATAAAAAAGGAACTGCCGTCGCACCAGGAAAAACAGAGAGTATATATCACACTCCAAACAAAATATTGAAATATTTAAGAATAAGCTTCTTCCATAATGGAGTACAGGGTTACATTTATAATAATGCCCACTTATTCAATAGAAACGTAAACAACGAAAGACAAACTGAAGATAACATAATGATAAAGGCGTACGTGTATCAAACACCAATGCAAACATAGACTTGTACAAGTTGAACTGCTGCTGTCGACCCAAAGGACTCTCTACATGAACTGGACTTCCTTTGAACCACGGCTGTACTCAATAAAACTTCAAATAAAATTAAACTGGCTGTCCCCAATAAAACTCCAACCCCTAGCTGCACTGTATGCACTAGTACTTCATGAACGAATGCAGAAATTCAAGTAGATAGTCATATTGTCTTGTTCGCACCACGTACGTGGCATTTACAACGACATTTCATGGAGGAGTGCATCAGACGAAGCCAATGTACTACCCTTTTCTTTTTCTTTTTTTCATTTTTTTACTTTTTTTCATCTTTTTTTTTTTATAATACTTTATAAACATAGAAAAGCGACATTCCAGCTGCTGCATATTAGGGATGATCTTTGTCTTCTTCAGAATTCTCAACCTTGAGATATTGACAGAAAACAGCATATTAATGAGATAATTAAAACATCAATCAGTAGCGTTGACATCAATTTAAGTAGAAACTTTTTTTTTCTAATTTAAGTAGAAACTTATTATAGAAGAATCACGGAAAACAAAGTTTAATTCCATGCATCAATGTTCTTCTTTTAAATGCTGAAAGGAAAAAAACAAAGAAAAAACCATAAATGATCCCCCTCACGCTGCTTTGAAAAAAAAAAAAAAAAAAAAAGAAACTTCACTTACCCTTTGAACTTCTATCACTTTTTCAATCTCTCTCCCTAAAGTTCAAAAACTCTAAATCTCAACTTTCCGTTAGAATGTTCCGTTAAATCCTATCAGAGGGGTGAGAAAATCTGAAAATACCTTCATTTTTTTAACAAAGTTAATTGTAATTTAAGGGTAGTTTTGTAGTTTTATAAAGTTTACAGAGGGAGGTATTAAGGGTCATTTTACCTTTGACTCGTCTGATTGTAGACCTCAAATCCTAATCGGAGGGGTGAGATTACAAAAAATTGAAAAGTTTTAGAACTTTAAAAGAGAGATAACAAAAGTTATAGGAAGTTCAGGGATTAAGTGAAATTTATAATTAAAAAAAAAAAAAAGGAACAAAACAAAAACAAAAATAAAGTATTTCTTCGTGGGGGGAGTGTTTGAATGTGCATATGGGCCAGAGGAGTACATAAAATGTGGAGAAATTTGTGTTGTTCAGTAGTACATAAAATGAGTTGAAAATTGGATTCTATTGAATAATAAATAATTAATTGCATGATTGTGGAGAAATTGGATCTGCTGGAATAAATAAAATGCTTACCCTTTCTTGGAGTCTGCTCTCCAAAAGCCAATTGTGATTGGTGCGTATTCATGGTCATCCTTCCCAATGCCATTCATCTTTCTTTTGTGCTTGTACTCTTTTTAGCTTTGGGGTGTGCTCAAGACGACCATCCAGAGAAAATCTTCATCTCTTGGCATTGACTTCACAACTTACTTCTTTCCAAAGATGGGAAACTCGAATGAATAACCTCCCAAGCAAGAAAGTTTGAAAGCTGTGGTAGGCAATCAAATTTTAAGCTTGTCAATTTGCTGAAACTAATCACCTCATTCGATTCACCTCCTTCCCCTCTTACAATTTCCGCTATCGTCTCGCATTCACTTACACTCATTTTTTTGAGTTGCACAAGACTTTTGGCTGTTGAGGATGTAACTAAATTAATCAACCCATGACATTTCAATATTTCAAGTTCTGACAAATTTTGGAAAGATACCGAGGATGGTACCAAAATTTTCAATTTCCCACATTCCGTCACTTTTAGAATTTCCAGATGATGAAAAATTGCGCATGGTTGGGTGTCTTCGTTCCACAAATGTGTCAGCTTAGGAAGTCCATTTAGATTCAGCTCTCTTAATTGTGTGAGTATCCCAGCATGTTTTTCTTGCCCAAGAAGTTCTTCATATGGGAATATTTCTTCCCAACAACTCTGATGCACAACAAGTTTCTCCAGATTGTGTAATCTTTTAACAAAATTAGGTGGAGAAACATCTGATTCATTATGATTGCTCGTCAGCTCAAGAACTTTTAATTTGCAAAAGCAGTCCTCCAAAAACTGGCCACGCCATATGGTGTCATACTGCGCCAATGTCAAAAACTCCAAGTTGGGGAACGTAGCCTATAAACGAATTAAATCAATAAACAAAAGAAAGTCAGAGTTAGTGCTCAATTCTGATGCAGGAGAATTCCAACCTTAAGTTGGTTTATTTTATTTACACGTGTGTTTTAGTTTTCCTTTTGAATAAGGATTGTGTTTTCCTTTTCCATTAGAATTGGATTTTCTTTTTTCATTAGGATTATGTTTTCCTTGTCCAAATAGGCTTTGTTTAGTTTTTCCTTTTCCTTGTTAATTTAAGATCATATCTTAGGCTATATAAAGGCCTCTAGTGTGTGTTATTTTTCAATTCAATTTTCAAGCATCAATATATTTCTAGTCTTTCAGAGTTATTCCCTGTTTGCTAATTTTGGGCAATTAGGATCTTTCTCTTCTCTATTTTGTTATTTTCTCTCTTCCTGAATTCCCTTTTTCAATCTTCAATTATTAGTTTCTGCTGCTATCATACGCTATTAGAACAATCTTAGTTCTGCCTGGCATCAGTTGGTATCAGAGCTTAGCGTCTTCATGAGGTGAAATTTTTTCATCAGTTTTCATGATTGGTGGTCGTGGTCGTGGTAGTGGTCGTGGTCGGCGTACGAGACGTGACGATTGAAGACTTGCAGAGGTAGATTGCAGAGTTAACCCAACGTATAGCGGCGCAAAACTTAGAAAGGGATCACGAGATGGATGATCATGATTCAGATTCCAACTTTGAGAATCTGTATCACAACCCTATTCTGGATCAGGAACAATGTGGTCGGGATGAGCAATATGGAAACTTAGGCTTCAAAGTTGAGCTTCCAGAATTTTCTGGCACTCTACAAGCCGAAGCCTTCATTGATTGGTTGCACGAAGTAGAGAGGATCTTTGATTATAAGGAAGTTTCAGATCGCATGAAGGTGAAGCTTGTCGCCATCAAGCTAAAAGGTCGCGCGTCTGCTTGGTGGGAGCAGTTAAAGCGATCGCGGGATAGACAAGGAAAACCGAAGATCTGCGATTGGGAGAAGATGAAGAAGAAGTTGAAGGGACACTTTTTACCCTTTGGATACACTTAGACGTTGTTTCAACGACTTCATACACTGAGACAAGGTGCGAGATTTATTAATAATTACACCGAAGAATTCTACCAATTGGTTGCTCGAAACGACTTGTCCGAGACCAAAGAGCAATTGGTGGCGCAATACCTGGGCGGGCTGCGGCAGTCCTTACAAGATGTCTTTAGTCTCCACTCCCTTTGGACTGTTTCTGAAGCCTACCAACGTGCCTTGACTGTAGAAAAACAGCAAGCCAGGAGCAATACCAGATCTACACCAAGAGGAGATCAGAATACATGAGGAATCCGTCCTCAGGAGCCTTGAATCCTCAACTTACACGAGGCCAAAGCTCCAACTCCAACATCCATTGTTTCAAATGTGGAGAGTCTGGTCATCAATCGACAGATTGTCGGAAACCTGATAGCAGAACGGGCAAGAATCTATTGATTGAAGATGAGACAATAGAAGAAGTTGATATCGGAGATCCGGTTTTTGATGACGGTGACAACGATGAGATTTTGTATGGAGATGGGAAGGAGACGCTTGTTGTCAGAAAAAGTTTGCTCGCTCCAAAAGATTACTCTGGAGAAGATTGGTTAAGAACCAATATTTTTCATACTACTTGCACGATCGCGGAGCAGGTTTGCAAAATGATTATTGACAGTGGCAGTTGTGAGAATGTTGTATCATATGAGGTAGTTAAAAAGCTTCAGTTGAAAATTGATAGCCATCCAAAGCCATACAAATTGTCTTGGTTGAAAAAGGGAAGTGAGGTAACAGTAGATAAGAGATGTTTGGTTTCTTTTTCAATTGGTAGAAAATATTTCGATAATGCATGGTGCGATGTAGTGTCTATGGATGCATGTCATTTATTATTAGGCAGGCCTTGGCAGTATGATCAGAGTGTTGTCCATGATGGGCGGCGAAATACCTATTCCTTGAGCATTAAGGGAAAGAAGGTGGTCTTAGCACCTCGGCGAGAAGAAGCCATTCATGTACCAGCAGCCGAAAAGGGCATTAATCTTTTGTCAATGTCTTGGTTCCTGGAAGAAGTAAAAGAAGAGGGAGTTGTGTACGCCTTGATGCCACGTGAAGAGGGTTCTAGAGTAGATGATGATGTGTTAGTGGAGTTACAAGAGTTGTTGACTAAGTTTGCTGATTTGATGCTAGAGGAGCTACCCCCTAGTTTGCCATCCATGAGAGATATACAACACCACATCGACTTCGTGCCAAGGTCAAGCTTGCCAAATCGACTAGCTTATCGCCTCAGTCCAAAGGAATATGAAGAGTTGCAACGCCAAGTGATAAAGTTTTTGAAAAGAGGTTACATTCGAGAGAGCATGAGTCCATGTGCAGTTCCTGCTCTCTTAGTTCCGAAGAAGAATGGATCGTGGCACATATGTGTTGATAGTAGAGCCATCAATCGAATCACGGCAAAGTATAGATTCCCGATTCCTCGCTTAGACGACATGTTGGATCAGTTAGCAGGCTCTAAGGTCTTTTCCAAAATTGATCTTACGAGCAGGTATCAGCAAATCAGAATTAGGCCTGGAGATGAGTGGAAAATAGCATTCAAGACACATCATGGGCTATACAAGTGGATGGTCATGCCTTTTGGACTATCCAACGCGCTCAGCACATTCATGCGGTTTATGCATCAAGTGTTGCGGCCTTACATAGGGAAGTTCGTTGTTGTATACTTTGACGATATCCTCATCTATAGCCCTTCGTAGGAGACACACCTAGAGCATCTCAAGGAGGTGTTTGAAACACTACGGAAAGAGTGTTTATATGTCAATCGGAAGAAGTGTTCTTTTTTTACTACCAGTGTTATTTTACTTGGTTTTGTTGTGTCTACTGATGGTGTTCATGCAGATCAGTCTAAGGTGACAGTAATTCTAGAGTGGCCAACACCCAAGAGTCTGATTTCCAGAGTTTCCACGGATTGGCGTCATTCTACCGACGGTTCATCCAAAATTTCAATACATTGATTGCACCAGTCACAGAGTGCTTAAAGGGCCAGACTTTCCAATGGACTGAAGAAGCCGCTGCAAGCTTTCAATTGGTGAAGCAGAAAATGACAGAATCACCGGTTCTCGCTCTTCCAAACTTCGAGAAGATTTTTGAAGTCAACTATGATGCATCTGGTGTTGGCATTGGTGGAGTCCTAAGCCAAGAACGATGTCTGATTGCTTTTTTCAGTAAAAAGTGGTCCAAGAAGAGCTATTCTACCTATGACTTGGAGTTCTACGCCATTGTCCAGTCTTTGAAGCATTGGCGTCATTACCTGGTGTAGAAGGAGTTCATCCTTATCATTGATCATGAAGCCCTCAAGTGTACTAATAGCTAGCCAACAGAAGTACCAAATGGGTTGCCTATTTCAGGAGTTCACTTTTTCCTTACGGCACCAATCAGAGAGCTTGAATTGAGTTGTTGATGCCCTAAGTAGGCGGGTTGCACTTCTTACTACTATGCATACCAAAGTTGTGGGTTTTGACACCTTCCGAGAGTTTTATACAGAAGATCCTTCATTCGGGAAGATATTGGTTGAGGTGTCTGTAGGTAAGCATAGTGATTATGTTATTCTTAACGGTTATCTATTATGTGGTTCACAACTATGCATTCCGGATAGTTCGTTGCGGGAGCAGATAATACAAGAGTTGCATAGAGAAGATCACTTTGGGCAAGACAAAACTTTGGCCTTGATCTCATTCGACTATTGTTGGCCCAAGTTAACTAGTGATGTGGCACGTTACGTGGAACGATGTTTTATTTGCTAGAGATCCAAGGGAGCTCTCACAAATGCTAGTCTGTACACCCCATTACTAGTGCCCGATGGCCCATGGCTCAACATTAGCATGGATTTTGTTTTGGGGTTACCTCGCACTCAAAGGAGCATGGATTCTATCTTCGTGATCGTGGATCGATTTTCCAATTGGCCCATTTTGTCGCTTGTCGAAAGACGATGGATGCTACCAGAATTGCTCACCTATATTTTTCGGGAGATTGTTCGCATCACAGGGTTCCAATATCTATTACATCGGACCAAGATACAAAATTTATGAGCCATTTTTGGAAGAGTTTGTGGTAAAGGTTGGAACCAAGCTTAATTTCAGTAGTGCCTACCACCCCCAAACGAATGGTCAGACTGAGGTGGTAAATCGAAGCTTGGGAAATATTTTGAGAAGTTTAGTGGGAAATAAGCCGAAGCAGTGGGACCTGGCTTTATCACAGGCAAAGTTTGCTTACAACCGGTCCAAGAATAGAATGACTCAGCTAAGCCCTTTTGAGATCAGGTATGGGCAAAATTCGTCAAGAGTACTCGACTTGACACCCATTCCCCATATTGGTAGATTGAGTATTAAAACTGATGAGATGGCTGATTATCTACGAGGAGTTCATGACCAAGTCCAGAAAGCTATAGAAGATAGCAACGCCACGTACAAAGCACACTCTGATAACCACAGACGCAAGGTGACTTTTGAGGTTGATGATTTGGTTTGGGCTGTACTCACACGTGATCGCTTCCCCGTTGGTGAGTATAACAAGCTGCGTGAGAGGAAGATTGGGCCTTATGAGATACTACAGAAGATAAATGATAATGCATACCGGTTACGTCTTCCAAGTCATTTAAAGACCTCCGATGTGTTCAACGTGATGCAATTGACCCATGTTTTGTTGATGTTGGCAAAGACAACTTGAACTCGAGGACAAGTTCTTTCCAACTCGAGGAGGCTGATGCAGGAGAAGTCCAACCTTAAGTTGGTTCATTTTATTTACATATGTGTGTTTTAGTTTACTTTTTCAATAAGGATTGTGTTTCCCTTTTCCATTAGAATTGGGTTTTCTTTTTCCATTAGGATTATGTTTTCCTTGTCCAAATAGGCTTTGTTTAGTTTTTCCTTTTCCTTGTTAATTGGGGATCATATCTTAGGCTATATAAAGACCTCTAGTGTGTGTTATTTTTCAATTCAGTTTTCAAGCATCAATATATTTTTAGTCTTTCAGAGTTATTCTCTGTTTGCTAATTTTGAGCAATTAGGGTCTTTCTTCCCTATTTGTTATTTTCTCTCTTCCTGAATTTCCTTTTCGATCTTCAATTATTAGTCTATACTGCTATCATACGCTATCAGAACAATCTTAGTTCTACCTAGCGTCAAATTCTCTCAAGAAGATTGATTAATTCGTAGAATTTATTATGGGGACTAGGAAATGGAATACACCCATGGGTCAAGAAGAAGGGACATGTATGCTGACACGTGGGAGATATAATATTAATTGACACATCAAATCAAAATCTCTTTAAGAAGATGCAAATTTTATGCTTAACTCTCTAAGGTTATGTTTGGTACACGGAATGACTATTCCATTAAAAAAATAAATAAATAACTTTCATTGAAAATTGAAGGTTGTAGAATGAAATAGCCTTAGAATAGACATTCTCATTGCCCATGAGACAATGACTATTTCTTAAATTGAGGAATAGTAATTCCTCTCAATTTTGAGATGAATAACTATTCCTTACTTTTAGGAATAAGTATTCCTTCATAGGCAATGAAAATGACTATTCCAAGTATTAGAGCTTTATCATTTACTCTAACACTCAGGCTATTCTATTCAACCTTCTTTTATTTCTAATGAAAGCTATTTTTTTTTTTTTTTATAATGGAATAATCATTCCGCATACCAAATATACCATAACTTTACTTTTGCTGGTCTTAGCCTCTAAAAGCCAATGATCGTATGCTACCACCAGTGAGCGGACAACCACTATGTTCTGAGCATTAACCAAAGCAATGAATGTCTATCATCACAAGTTGTTCTTTTACACGATAGGATTAGCTTTGAAATTAAATCAGTAGAATCACAATCCCTAGCTTCTCCCTTTCACAGAGCCTATATGTGTCCCATTACTCATTAGAGTAGATTTTAAAAAAAAAAACAATGAAAATCCATGGAAGGTCTTTTAAAGGCATGCCAAAAGATCTGGTTCATACTGGCCACCTCTACGTACATCCTTCTTCTAACTCCTATATGGGATTGTTTTTTGGTCCAAATTATGTATGCTCGGGATTACATTCATCAATTTGCATCACACAACTATCTCATAATACTGACGTAACAATTCCAACTGACCCTTAAATTAGTCTTTGTAAAAATTAAAAAATCAATGTCTGATTTTGACTGTTACATCAGCATTATGTAAAGACACAAAAATCAAAGCTTTGCTAGTGGTGTGGGATTGTAAAGACACTTATGTTAAATGTATTCAAGACCTTAGAAAAAATCTAATATCTTTAGACACATTGGATTCGTTAGATTATGAATATTTTGCTAAAGGTGGTATTACGAAAATAACTAAAGATGCTTTGATTGTTTTTAACCATTAGAAAATTGACAATTTGTATAAGCTACTTGGATCTTAATAGTTATAGTATCTACTCTGGTAGAATCAGGTTTAACATCATACCAAAGAGATAAGCCTTATTACATCTTCAGCCGACTTAGCTTCTTTTTCCTTTGTTATGATTAATTTTTTTTGTTTTCTCTCGAACATAAAATTCTAGACAATGCATGGAAAATTAAGTTCAATTCATTATGAGGCCATATAAATTCTACAAATTGACTTGAATGTGGACATCTTTATGAGATTAGTTAAGGCTCTTACCTTGTCAACCAAGAAAAGGGGTTCTTTAATCGATATCTCAACTTGGCTCTCTTCAAGTGTTTCTTGAAAGTTCAAAAGTTCATGAGAAGCAAATATCTCAAATTTTTGGCATCCGTTCACTGTTAAATTTTTCAGCATTGGCCATTCTGAAGCATGCATCCCACGGTAAAACCACTTGAGTCTTGGTAGGTCTTGAAGACTTAGCTGAGTTATTTGAGGGAACACGAACCTAGCTATCGCTTCCCCTCCTTTTTCCCCTACAACAATTTCCTCCACCCCACAATTAGCTACGATAAGTGTCTCAACACTCTCGAATCTTGTCAGCATATCAGAGTGAAAGATGTTCATAAGATTTTCACAAAATTCAACTTTTATAAATTGAAGCTTGCAAAAGCAATTTATGGTGAATTGGTTCTTCCATATGATTTTCAAGCAATCCACGTGGGAGATTATCAATCGTTCCAAAGAGGGAAAGGTAACCTGCAAGGTTATTCCCGTGTGTTAATGGCATATCTAAACAACTCATATAATGGAAGATAAGATAAGTACGAAGTAAAGATGCAAGTTTTTTTTTAAAAAAAAAAATTAGAATCTAAAAAGTGAAGACTAAACAAACTCCTTGATCGAAGAAAGTTGCCATAACAGAATAGGAGTTTATTATTCGCACTCAGTTCCTTTGGAGTCTTTTTTATGGTGTCATGCTGAACTGAGAGTTTGGATAATAAGTTCTATTATTTTTACAATTCTATTTGTTTCCTCATATTTCTTCAAGGTTGAAAATTCAATGTTACTTCTAAGCAAACTTTTGGAGATTGAAGTTTTGAGAATGCGATTTGTCGAAAACACACTCTGGCTCTTGAGTATTTTTCTACTACTCCAATCGTCTGTGAATAGGCTATCCTTTTCAAACTTTTGCATCCATACTTTGAAAAGATGTTTAGTTGCACCATGATTACGGTTTTAGAAGTGCAAATATAAATTTAATTACAGAGCCCTGCACTGTCAAGTAGACAAAATTTCAAATCTGATTCCACTGAGTAGTTAATCTCAAGAGACGCAGATATGGTTCGACTTCCCCGTTACTGATGACAGTTCCAACGTTACAATTTTTGATGGGGGAACACAACGCACTAGCATATTATTTTCCCAAAACTATAGGATGCACAATAGTTTTAGTATAATTGACGGATTTTTTTTGGAGGGTGATAGTATATGTTTGTCACAGTGCATCACTCAATAACAATAGTTAGGATAATGCACACATGAATATAACTTTAGATTAATTTTTGTACAAGTGAAAAGAAAACTACTTCATAGGAATGAAAGTTAAGAGTTAGCTACAGTAGTATTTTCCCTTGAATAAGCCTTGAAGTTAGTGCATTCAAGCCTTTAAGCCGCATTTGTTAGACCTAGGCATCCTGTAATATAACTTTTTTCATGTTTGTGTTAGTTAGTGCTTTCCAGGACTTATGGTGAATGTGCAGCTCTAACATCACGAATTTCCTTCACACCTATGCTGATGAATTCAAACTGGCTCGGAGCATATCACAATTGGGCTTCGAGCGACATCGATCACCACTTGGCTCGAGCGGATATCAATAATTTAAGCTCGAGCGAAGCTGCACATACAGGCTCGAGCGACTCTGCATTAGCTCGAGCGAACTCCGTCACGCCGGCACCAGAGATCTGATTTCCCAGATTGCACTTGGATTTGGGGAGAGAAGGATCCTAGAAGATGGGGTTACAGTGCGGAATTCACCTCTGAGATCCCTCCAAAGGATGCTTTGACTCCCTAGTTCCGATCGCAGATGAGGGACTTGGAAGACTAATCCCGTTAAAGTTTAAGGGTTGGATGGTGATTTTTAGGGATTGAAGGTGGATTTCAAATAGGTGCTTGAACCTCTCATCCCAAAGGGTCGAGTTCTTTCTGAGATCAAACACGAATTAGGGGTTCTAAGTTTCATCAAGGGAACGACCAGCACCTCATTAGAACTCTAGGAGATGGGTTTCTCTAAATTCAATAGGAATCCATAAGCCCTCCAAATGAGTAGCTAAATCTTTCTCATAGGGTTTGATGTAGCCCTTTCCAAATCCATGTTTGATTGTATTTCATTTGGAATTTCGCAATATATGTATGATATTGCATTAGCTTAGAGTTGCAAAACAATGTAATTGAATCAATGTTATACTCATTTTTGATGAAAAACTCCCATCTTGGTCTATAAGAGGTTTCTTAGTCTTGAATGAAATCGACATTCTTATTTTTCTGTGAATTTAATAGGAATGATAGCTATGCAATGAATATGTTTTGACATTAAAATCAGAGTTAGATAGGCCTGCTTAGGAAGATGATCCGTACTACATCTTAAATTAGTGTAAACGTAGGTAACGACGGATCATGCCAACCGAAATGGGTTTATACTCCTTTCTTGAATAATGTGTATGCTCATTGAAAGGTTTTTATCAGGCCATACCTAGGGAAAGAACGGATCGTACCACACTAAAGTTTAGGTGGAACGTCCGTGTAACCCGAAGATGGGTTATCATCCACCTTTTAACTAAAAGTACTTTCTTGTCGAGTGTCGTCATATGGTTGACAGCCCACTTATGGCCATCATATCCACACATATAGTAAGAAGTCCCTTATGAATAGTAGATCTGCATTGGTATGAGGTTTGTGGTGAATATTTCCCTAATGTTTCTTCTCTTTTATTTTCATTAAATTGTTTCATGCTTAACTTAGCTTTTCAATTCAAAAAACAACCAAAAATCGTTTTCTGAATTAGATTGAGTTATATTCTGGAAACTTAATAAGCATCCCGAACCGACAAACAGTCCTTGAGGTTCGACACCCTCGCACATACCCTATCCTATAAGGATTCGTTCTATTGCGAGTGGTATAAATTCTATCAAATTGATCGCGTAAAATCCACATCACTCCTCAATAACCTATAGAATGCACAAGCTAGTTATGTAAATAAGTGTGCAATTCTTTGATGGGTATAAGGTAAAATTTTTGTCCCAGCGTGCCATTCACTTCAATTAACAATGGTAACGGATCATAACCATTCCAATGATTATATAAACTTAGGATAATAATTGGTAGCATGGAAATATAAAACTACTTAGTAGTGAAGTTGGAAAGTTTAAAGTGTTGTTAGGTTTAAAAAAAAAAAAAAAAGACTACACATCTATATGTAGTCTGTTCCGAGTGTGTGGGATCATTATTTGATGAATTAGACTTTAATATACCTGTTCGTGTAGAATTGGCATGTGAAAATCAAGCTTTCCCTCCGAAATGATTTCTCCGGCATTAGTTATAAGTTGATTTTGTGTGCTCAAGAAGCTCATGAGCTTTGGAAGATGCTCTAGTGCCAAGCGACGCAGTTGAGGGAACAAGGATGTATATGTGTCTTCTATTTCGCTGCCTTCTTTCATGACTATTGCGCCCATGATGCTACAGTTTTTTACCTCCAATTCTTGGAGTTGTAAAAGGCCCCTAGCCATGGATGATGAGAAGACAAATTTTAATTTATCACAATGCTCCACTTTTACAATTCTCAAGTTACGGAAGGATGTCAGGGGAAGTTGGCTATGACATATTTCTTCCAAGCTCATCATATTTTTAAGAAAAAATGTCTCCAAAACAGGAAAGGCAACAACCGAAATCCTTAAGTTAATGATATATTTAATCTCAAGATTATTTTGGATATGGAGATGTTTAAGTTGTTGAAAGCCTTCTCTGTCTAATTCGAGTAGAAGACTTTTAACACCCTTTAACTCATCTAGATAAAGAGCTTCTGTTCTCTTCAGTAGCATTTTAATCCCAACCTCTGCTTGAAAGCTCGTATTCAGCTTGAGTTTTAATGTTCTTGAGGCCTTACGCTTATCAGAAGAAGAGTCCCAGACATGATCTCCTACACATATTGCATATCTTTCTAACTTTTCAAACGAAAGATCTTTAGGGAGATTGCTGACATCTCTAATATGTATCTCTAAAGCGATCAACTGTGGTAGATGCTTCAGCTCAGCAAGGCTAGCATTATTTCTTTCATTAGCGAGTCCTTCAGCCTCCCATTGAACAACACTGTTTCCCATATACAACTGTTCTAATTCAACCAACCTTGATAGGACATTAGGTGGAATCACTTCAAGTTTCGGACAATCGCTTAGATCCAACAACCGTAAACGAGTCAAGAACCCTATTTCTCTGGGTAATTGTGACATGTCAGAACTTAAAAGGCTAAGAACTACTAAACTCTTGAGCTCTCTAAGTACAGATATGTCTCCCAACACACATTNNNATCAACTGTGGTAGATGCTTCAGCTCAGCAAGGCTAGCATTATTTCTTTCATTAGCGAGTCCTTCAGCCTCCCATTGAACAACACTGTTTCCCATATACAACTGTTCTAATTCAACCAACCTTGATAGGACATTAGGTGGAATCACTTCAAGTTTCGGACAATCGCTTAGATCCAACAACCGTAAACGAGTCAAGAACCCTATTTCTCTGGGTAATTGTGACATGTCAGAACTTAAAAGGCTAAGAACTACTAAACTCTTGAGCTCTCTAAGTACAGATATGTCTCCCAACACACATTGGTCCAGGCACAATGTTTGCAGGTTTCCAAGGAGGCCAAGTGATGAAGGAAGTGATGGAAATTTCATGTTAGTCAAATCCAAAACTTGGAGATTTCCCATCCCTTCAAAGAAAGTCTCTCGGATTTGCAAAGAACGGTCCCCACCATACACATGAAAGAATCTTAAATTTGGACATTCCATTTCCTTAGGAAGTTCATGGATATCTCCACCATGGATAGAGAATGACGTGCATCTTTGGAGTGCATCCACTTTTGTCCATTTTTTTAGCCCACTATTATCTGTCACCACAAACATATTATGATCCCTTGACGCTATGAATCTTGCAACATACCGAACAACATCATGCATATGGCAGTGCTCAGAACCATGGGGACAATCTAGCAACAAACTCTTGTCTTTCAGATTATGAACTAGGCTATGTAATCTGTCTCTGGCTTGTTCTAAATTATCAATGTCTTCAAATAAACTCAAACCATAACAATATTTCAACAAGTCCTGATAGTCAATGGAGTAATGCATTTCAGCACAACGCAAAAAGAAATCTTGAACCTCCGAACTTTCAAGACGGCTATAACTCAGCTCTATAGAAGAATATATAGTTGAGTACTGCTTTCTTATGATCTCTCCGGGAACAGGTCTTCTTAGTTGCTGCAGGGCATCCTTCCATTCATGTAAACTCTTATTTTTTAATGCCTTGGCAACAGTTACAAGTGCAATAGGCAAATTTGCACATTGCTTAGCTACCTCAGTTGCTATACATCGCAAATTAGGGTCTTTAATAACACAATCACCTGCCATCTTCTCAAACAAATCCCATGCTTCATTTTCGGATAATTCTTTAAGTTCAAAATCCTTATGGGTGCCCATTTGGCCAGATAATACATTTTTAACTCTGGATGTCAGCACTACTTTGCATCCTGTAGAAGGAATTCCGATTTCCTCCAAATCCAATACCTCCCATAGATCATCTAGGATGACAAGTATCTTCTTGTGTGTTGTTATTAATCTCTGCTTCAAACGATCTGCTCTTCCTCTTTCACTCGCTGCATCAAGCTTTAGATCAAGCATGTCGGCGATTTCTCCTTGAATTCGTCCATGGTCTGGGCTCTGCGTCACATATGCCATGGCCACCTCATCGAATAAATTTCTTTCCTTGGCTTGCCTAGCAACTTCTCTCATCAATGTAGTCTTTCCTGCACCAGCCATCCCCCACACCCCTATCACGTTTGTATTAGCATCTCCCAATGCCTCCATAAGTCTCTTCACAGTTGACATTCTTGACACAAGGTCCACATAATCCTTTTGTCTTGCAGTCCCTGGTGGAGGGGGACGGTAGGAAATTTTTTTAAAACTGTGATATTCTTTCAATACTTCACCAATAACTTGCACCATCTTCTTTGCTTTCCGGCTTAGCTGATGCCGGAGCTTCAAGTTCATGCATGCCCCATTAGAACACCTCGCTTGCGCTCTTTCTTCGACTGGAACAACTTTTCTAGCCTCTTCTGTAATCTCATCCACCTTTGTAAACCACATGGTAACAAGAGCTTCAATTACTTCACCATTTCTTGTAGCAGAATCAACTAAATGTTGCACGCTATCTCTAGTCGTCTGCAAGATCTGCAACTGATCCTCCATAGTCTTAATGTTGTTGTCGTAGTCAAACGAATAACATAGCCACTGTCCAATTGGGTCAGCAAATAACTCAACGATTTTTGCCACAACTACACTTAGAACTTCCATTCTTGTTTCAAATTTTTTTCCCCTTCCCCTTCTCCTTTCTCTTTCTTTTTTTTTTTTTTTTTTTTTTTTTTTTTTTTTTTTTTTTTTTTTCAAGTAAGGGAAACTAAAAGCCAAGAAAAAGACAACTAGAAACCGCAATGAGAATAATAATAGGGAGAAACAAAGAAAGAAAAAGTTATTCTATTTTTTTTTTTCCTTTTATATCATATCAGCTTAAACTTGTAGTAGGACTTTCATTTCAAACCTGTGTTTCTTCACATCATATAGGAAAATGTAGAACCGGAGTTTCACACCTGCATTAATTATACTTCATCAGCCCTCTAGTCAAAGTGTTTAAATCGGAAACGGGAGGTGGGGTAAGATTAAAACTATTAAAATTTAAATATTTGAAAGATATTGTGATATTTTTAAAAACTTAAGAAATGCATTAATATCATTTGATTCTTTTAAAAACTTAATCTCCAACATTCTGAAACAAGTCTTACAAAAATTGATACCATTAAATAATGAAATCAAATAAGTGACAGCTAAAATAAGAGAATTAAATAAATGATTTTTTTTGGCCTTGTGATGAGCAGCTGAAATTTTCAAGTCCCACGGTTTTTTTTTTTTTTTTATTTCTCTCTAACATTTGGTTGCTTCTGTTCACATGCAACGTTCAAAAATATAGAATTTATGATTAGAGTCAAACAATTGGAGTTCTACGTTCAAAATAAAATGGAAAAAAAAAATTAAGTATTAAGAAAATGAAAAGTCTCTAAATATTTTGGTCAATTACAAACCTCTCTCTTTATAAGTTTCCATTTTTTTCTCTCTATTTCTCTATTCAAGTCTTTTTTAAATTTGAATCCTTCTCTTCTTCTCCAATTTCATTATTTTACAACAACTTACTATTCAAGTCCTTAAAATCATTGCACATCTAATTAGTGATCAAATAAAATAAAATAAAAAAAGTCTAGTTACCAAAAACTCAATCAATTACTTACATTAATTTTTTTTCCATTTGATTTTAAAAAATATTTTTACACTAATTTGTCTTTCTTTATGCACGTTGAAAGTGTTACATAATCTTATCATAAAGATTAAAGTGAATTCGAAACAGTTCATTTGAAACAGTTCCTATCATATTTTTAGGGTCTTTTTTTTTTTTTTTGCTGGGCTTGGGGAGACATTGACATTTTTTTGTTAGTGTAAAGGGGGCATTGACACAATTGGTAGTTTGGGGGACATTGACAATGGGGTGGTACTTTGAGTAAAGTATGTGTACTTTTCCCTTTTCTTTTAATTGAAAACACAACTCGAACTCATACAAGATTTAGCTTATTAACTTTGAATTTAAAAACATTGATTCTATTTAATAGACTTTTGTAAGATTGTCATGCAACTTTAGATGACATGGCAATGAAAATTGGCTCTTAGATCAACACTTGGTTTATTTTTGTTTTTACAAGTGCATATACAATAGCTTTTTTTTTACTGCCATGTCATCTAGTTGTGTAGTAGTTGTATAGAAGACATTAGAAGTATACTAAATAATATTACTCATCTAAAAATGACGTGGAGAGAGTTAATGAAACGAAGTTTTGGCCCAACCCGCAGACGAACGCAATCCAACCAAGCCAGAATTGACGACATTTGTGTTGGGTTGTTGCGAATTTGAAAGTTTTTAAAGTTAGAAGTTCCAAGAAAGGCCAAATTTGGGGATTTTTATAATTCAATTTGATTATTTCATGATTTCATTACTTATTTTTATATGGGCCAGACTAAGCAACCTTTGAATCTTTTTTTTTTTTCTTTTGGAAAAATGTAAAATCAGTCCATGTGGGTTGGCCTAAATTACAGAATCATCCCTATGTATGCCAAAAAAAAACGAATTTTAGTTTCTCGTGTCAAATTTCGTAAATATTGGAAGATTCTGTTAGCTTGCCAATGTAGAACCCCAATGAAATGCCACGACACTGTCAATCTTATTAAAAATATAAAACTAAAGAAATTAATATTTTTTCAAAAAAAAAAAAAGAAGCAAAAGGAAACAGTAACCACCCCCTAAGGGAAGGAGAGGGGGCTGCTGAGGCAACGCCGAAGGGAGGCCAATGGGGGGTGTGCGTGCCGGCCACTCACAGTTGCCGGGATGGCCAGGCGAGCCACCCCCAGCGCAGCCTCTAGGGGTGGCTCACAAGCCACCCCCTCCCCCCCAAGGGGTGTCTTGTGAACCCTTCTTGTTTTTTCTTCTTTTTTCTAAAAAAAAAATTACATAATAATTTTAGTATATTTAATATTTTTACATATTTTTTAACTTAAGATTGACATGTGCAGCCATGTTCATTGGTACTAACGTGGCACCTAACGAATCTCGTACAAATATTTTAACGGAATTTGACTTCTAGAGAGGTAAATTGTTTTTTGGCTGATACCCTAAAGACTTCTGAAATTATTTTTTATACTAGGAGTGGAGTGATTTGGTATTTAGGCCAACTATACGGAATCTGATTTGCTCGATTTTTCTTTTTTTTTTTTAATAAATAGTGATCCAAAGATTAAACTTGTCAGACGCCGCCGTCAGCATTATAAGATAGTTGTGAATTACAAATAATGTATTTTTAGCGCTTACTCTTGATATAACTATATGGTTAGACCATTACATTTTAGTGGATCATGATAAAATTGATAAATTGGAGACTTTTTTTTTTTTTTTTCTATTCAAAGAGGGGAGAAAGGGGCGATAAATTAGAGACTTAAGGGAGGAAAGTTAGGGATTTTGGTTCTTGGACTTAATTGTTTGAATTTGACGGTTCCATTACCTACGAGCAAGAATTAGGGGAGACAAAGGAGGAGTTGCGCCCCCACGAAGCAGCAATCGGCAGAAACACAGCTGAAAGTGGCAAATTATGCAAAGAGAAATACTTGTTATCCAACTTTTTAATCAAACTTTGTCCATGTGGACAAATATGGGCCCCACTAATGTAAAAATAAACTCTTTAAAAAAAAAACCACATATGTAAAGTTGGACAAAGTTGAAAAAAAAAATTTTGACAACAAGCATTTCTCTTATGCAAAAAGTAATTCGTTGAACCATACATGGACAACTCCTACAGGCCGGTTTATTTGTGAACGACAATTGGGATTCTGCTGTAGAAAAGTACAAAAGGAAGATGGGTATTGGAGTAATTGTGACAGGCTTTTTGCCATTAATAAAAGATTGCAGGGCTGATTAAAATTTTAAAAAAAAATAATAAATAAAAAAAAATAAAAAATAAAAAAACATATACAATGAAGCATCATCCCGGAAAACTTTGGTTTGATGTTATTATTATTATTATGAGTAATGCTAGAAGTTTCTCTTGTGTCTCTTCAAGAATAATGTGGCTTTTAAAATGACTATTAAACTTATAATTAATCACTATGAAATTTTAATTAAATTATGATTTTAAAAATCCCTTCATTTTTGCAGGAATACAATAAGACTTCTAAAATTACTCTACTGCTATCTATACCACCAAGTTAAAGACAAGCATATTGTATTTTTCTTTTTTCTTTTTCTTTTTATATTGTTTCTGTTTTGGGGGTGGAGTAGTAAGCACAAAATTAAAACCAAAGAAAATAACAAGAACAAAGTGAACGGGAACCAAATAGTAGAGAAGTGCAAAGGAATTAATTAAGTGATTCGGATACCTAAAATATATTGGAAAACAAAGAAAAGCAAAGCAAAGAATCACGTACCTCTGTTTTACTGCTCTGAGTTGAGAGTGCAGAGCAAAGATGATCCTTAGAGTGAATATGAAATCCAAGATCAGATTTCAGAGTTTGGTAGACAAACCTTACACAGTAGTGGAGAGTGCAAAATGAGTAGTGTGAACAATGAAACACGGAGTCAAAAGCAACAACCAATAAAGGAAATCACGGAAGAAAAAACAAACAGAAATTATTGGATTGATTGACAAATTAGTCAATCTAAGATTGTGGTATCTCTTCTTTTTAAAAACTTCTTTTACATAAGGCTGAAAACAAACAAACAGAAATGATGACCCACCACTCCATGCAAGGCCGGAAAGAAATAATGCGTCCGACAACTTGCATTTGCTTTTTAAAAAAGATTACTTTGCTAAATTATTACAGGGGACCACTCGTTATTTTTTCGAGGATCCGTACATCTACTCATTAAAATATTATAGCAAAAGTAGAAGAGGGCATGAACTTGACTTCCACTCGCTAATTTCACCACCTCTTGATCCGCACAACCTTTTAGTATTTGTTTGGTAAAGGTTATAGGTTGAAATTAGGGATTATTAACTTTTGATGTGATATAAAGTAAAAAGAATATTATAAATTTTTTGTATAAAAAAGTGAAATTTTTTATATTTTAGTGAATTTTTTATTTTAATAGTAATAAAAAGTGAAAAAAGTTGTTAAAAAGTGGTTAATGTGATATAAAAAGTGAGAATATCTTTTTTTTTTTGTTTAACAAAACTCATGAACGTACAGTGATAACTTATAGCCTTTGCCAAACAGGCTCTAATCTTCGAAGCGCGTAAATCATAAAATAACAACCTATTAGAAATACACTATGGATTAGGTTAGGAGAAACGATAAATCTTCCTCTAAATTATTTTTCACTTATTTTCATAATTTATCATTAAATTTGTGAATCTCACCAATGTAATGATAACTTTGCTAAAAAAATTTTATTCTACAATACTGACATATTAGCCTTAATTATAACAGACACATCAACATTATAAAATAAAAAAAAATGATATATCACCTTATTTCTATATAGCATTACTTCTTAAAGAATGTTTAGCTTTTAAATTTAGTGACTAAACAGAAGCAACTCATTTTGCTCCTATTTGAAAATTCTGGCCAAGAAAAATAAGGATTTGCCTTAGGTAGTGTAAAAAATTATAACATATGTGTTTTAGTTTTTGCTAAAGTATATTTTGGATTACTCTAAAGTTAAGAATTAATGAGATTAAATCACCTTTAATTAAAGATTTTATTGTAATTATATTGGATTCAAATCATATATAAACTTTATAAATAAAATATTTTATATTATAAAATCATTCAAGTGAATACGAGTATAATGTAGCCCATTAAATTTTATCCAGCGTAGATTGTAGACCAAACCAAGTAAATTGCTCGTCACTTTTTTTCTATTTATTCACGTCAGTGTCTGATCCAATAGTCCTGTCAATTTTTTTTTTTTATTTATTTTATGTTTTATGTTTTATTGTCTTGTTATTGATAAACAATTAGCGTCACCTGGTTGGTTCCTTTTGTCATTTTGTCATTCTAGTTGCTATTTGGCATCGTTTTGATTTGTGTCCTAGTCATCATTTTATTAATTTTTTATTAAAAATAATGCTATTTGGCATCGTTTTGATTTCTCATTGTTTTGTCTCTTTTCTTCACATACATCAGATGATAACAAAACGATATATGAGAATCTTTTTTTTTTGCTTTGGCCTACCGTGATTCTTCTTCGATGGAGACCAAAAAAGAATCGTTTCTTCATGCTTCGTCACTGTCGAAACACCACTTTCGGCTGCCTTGGCTAGCCGTTCAGGGCCCAGCGCCTTTCTCCAAGAATTCGGTGGTCTCTCTCATGCCCAATACTGCCAGATTCTGAGTCGTCACCGATTGACACCCAGCTCCAGTCCAATCCGATCAGCGCCCGGAAGCTCAGCCCAGTTCGATGCAAGCCCAGTTCCTGAGTCATTGGTGCTGCAACGGCTGATTCCGTCACCCCCACAGCAAGCCCACTACTCAATGTCTCAACGTTCGCTCCTGCAAGCCCCCGTCAAGTCCTTAGTTTTTGTCGAGTTCCGTCGCCGCACAAGAATAAGAAAATGGAAAAAATCATATTTAGTAATTAGGTTTTTTGGCCTGTTTGGGATTGCGATTTCAAAAAGTGCGATTTCAAAAATAGCGATTTTAAAAAGTGCGATTTGAAAACGTGATTTTTGAAAACGCAGTTTAGCGTTTGGCAAAATTGCAGTTTGGCATTTAAAATCGTAGTTTAGCGTTTTNCCCGTCAAGTCCTTAGTTTTTGTCGAGTTCCGTCGCCGCACAAGAATAAGAAAATGGAAAAAATCATATTTAGTAATTAGGTTTTTTGGCCTGTTTGGGATTGCGATTTCAAAAAGTGCGATTTCAAAAATAGCGATTTTAAAAAGTGCGATTTGAAAACGTGATTTTTGAAAACGCAGTTTAGCGTTTGGCAAAATTGCAGTTTGGCATTTAAAATCGTAGTTTAGCGTTTTAAAATTCTGCGTTTTCAAAAAAGCACCTCCTTACCTGCGATTTGAAATCGAAGATTTTTTGCGTTTTCAAATCGCAATTTTTTAAAATCGCAGTTCCCAAACAATTCAGTTTTTGCGATTTGGTTTAAAATCGCACTTATTGTCTACGAAATCGCTTACCCAAACGCACCCTTTGTCTAGTTTGAATTTAGTCCTTGGTATTTAATTTCAAGAATATAATTTTTAAGGTTTGTCCAAATTTTAAATAAGTCTCTTTATCACTTTTTCGTCAAAATAAATAATTTGTCATATATTATGTATGTCTTAATTGATACGCTATCGTTTATATCAACATCTAATATTAATGTCGTATCATTAACCGTCAAATCATCCATAAAAAAATAACAAAAGAACCAAAAAAGAAAAGACCTAACTTCAAAAATAAAAACCATATTTTTTTGTCATCTTAATTTTCTAAATTTTTAGT
>FXXK01001263.1:82055-104829 GCA_900184695.1 Betula pendula
ACGATGAGCAGCAATCAGGCAGAAACACAGCGCTGAAAGTGGCAAATTATGCAAAGAGAAATACTTGTTATCCAACTTTTTAATCGAAACTTTGTCCATGTGGACAAATATGGCGCCCACTAATGTAAAAATAAACTCTTTAAAAAAAAAACCACATATGTAAAGTGTGGACAAAGTTGAAAAAAAAAATTTTTGACAACAAGCATTTTCTTATGCAAAAAGTTAATTCGTTGAACCATACATGGACAACTCCTACAGGCCGTTTATTTGTGAACGACAATTGGATTCTCTGTTAGAAATACAAAAGGAAGGGGATGGGTATTGGAGTAATTGTGACAGGCTTTTTGCCATTAATAAAAGATTGAGGGCTGATAAAATTTTAAAAAAAGATAATAATTAAAAAAAATAAAAATAAAAAAAAACAGTATACAATGAAGCATCACCGGAAAACTTGGGTTTGATGTTATTCATTATATTAGAGTAAGGCTAGAAGTTTCTCTTGTGTCTCTTCAAGATAATGTGCTTTTAAAATGACTATTAAACTGTATAATTAATCACTATGAATTTTAATTAAATTATGATTTTAAAAATCCCTTCATTTTTGCAGATTATAAGGATTTCTAAAATTTCTTCTATTGTATCTATACCACCAAGTTAAAGACAAAAGCATATTGTATTTTTCTTTTTTCTTTTCTTTTATATTGTTTCTGTTTGGGGTGGAGTAGTAAGCACAAAATTAAACCAAAGAAAATAACAGAACAATGAACGGGAACCAAAAGTTAGAGAAGTGCAAAGGATTAATTAAGTGATCGGATACCTAAAATATATTGGAAAACAAAGAAAAGCAAAGCAAAGAGTCACGTACCTCTGTTTTACTGCTCTCGGAGTTGAGAGTGCAGCAGCAAAGATGATCCTTAGAGTGAATATGAAATCCAAGATCAGATTTCAGGAGTTTGGTAGACAAACCTTACACAGTATGTGGAGAGTGCAAAAATGAGTAGTGTGAACAATGGAAACACGAGTCAAAAGCAACAACCAATAAGGAAATCACGGAAGAAAAAAACAAACAGAAATTATTGGATTGATTGACAAAATTATGTCAATCTAAGATTTGTGATCTCTTCTTTTTTTTAAAACTTCTTTTACATAAGGCTGAAAACAAACAAACAGAAAATGATGACCCACCACTCCATGCAAGGCCGGAAAGAAATAATGCGTCCGACAACTTGCATTTGCTTTTTTAAAAAAGATTACTTTGCTAAATTATTACAGGGGACCACTCGTATTTTTTCGAGGATGCCGTACATCTACTCATAATAAAATATTATAGCAAAAGTAGAGAGGGGCATGAACTTGACTTCCATCGCTAATTTCACCACCCTCTTGAATCCGCACAACCTTTTAGTTATTTGTTTGCGTAAAGGTTACTAGGTTGAAATTAGGGATTATTAACTTTTGATGTGATATAAAGGTAAAAAGAATATTATAAATTTTTTGTATAAAAAGTGAAATTTTTTTATTTTATATTTAGTGAATTTTATTTTAAAGTAATAAAAGTGAAAAGGTGTTAAAAAGTGGTTAATGTGATATAAAAAAGTGAGAATATCTTTTTTTTTTTGTTTAACAAAACTCCGATGAACGTACAAAGTGATAACTTATAGCCTTTGCCAAACAGGCTCTAATTCTTCGAAGCGCGTAAATCATAAAATAACAACCTATTAGAAATACACTATGGATTAGGGTTAGGAGAAAACGATAAATCTTCCTCTAAATTATTTTCACTTATTTTCATAATTTATCATTAAATTTTTGTGAATTCTCACCAATGTAATGATAACTTTGCTAAAAAAATTTATTCTACAATACTGACATATTAGCCTTAATTATAACAGACACATCAACATTATAAAATAAAAAAATAATGATATATCACCTTATTTCTATATAGCATTACTTCTTAAAGAATGTTTAGCCTTTTAAATTTAGTGACTAAACAGGAAGCAACTCATTTTGCTCGTATTTTGAAAAATTCTGGCCAAGAAAAATAAGGATTTGCCTTAGGTATGTAAAAAATTATAACATATGTGTTTTAGTTTTTGCTAAAGTATATTTTGGATTACTCTAAAGTTAAGAATTAATGAGATTAAATCACCTTTAATTAAAGGATTTTATTGTAATTATATTGGATTCAAATCATATAACTTTATAAATAAAATATTTTATATTAATAAAACATTCAAGTGAATACGAGTATAATGTAGCCCATTAAATTTTATCCAGGTAGATTGTAGACCAAACCAAGTAAATTGCTCGTCACTTTTTTTCTATTTATTCACGTCAGTGTCTGATCCAATAGTCCTGTCAATTTTTTTTTTTTATTTATTTTATGTTTTATGTTTTATTGTCTTGTTATTGATAAACAATTAGCGTCACCTGGTTGGTTCCTTTTGTCATTTTGTCATTCTAGTTTGCTATTTGGCATCGTTTTGATTTGTGTCCTAGTCATCATTTTATTAATTTTTTTTATTAAAAATAATGCTATTTGGCATCGTTTGGTTTTCTCATTGTTTTGTCTCTTTCTTCACATACATCAGATGATAACAAAACGATTTTATGGAGAATCTTTTTTTTTTGCTTTGGCCTACCGTGATTTCTTCTTCGATGGAGACCAAAAAAAGAATCGTTTCTTCATGCTTCGTCACTGTCGAAAACACCACTTTCGGCTGCCTTGGCTAGCCGTTCAGGGCCCAGCGGCCTTTCTCCAAGAATTCGGTGGTCTCTCTCATGCCCAATACTGCCAGATTCTGAGTCGTCACCGATTGACACCCAGGCTCCAGTCCATCCGATCAGCGCCCGGAAGCTCAGCCCAGTTCGATGCAAGCCCAGTTCCTGAGTCATTGGTGCTGCAACGGCTGATTCCGTCACCCCCACAGCAAGCCCACTACTCAATGTCTCAACGTTCGCTCCTGCAAGCCCCCGTCAAGTCCTTAGTTTTTGTCGAGTTCCGTCGCCGCACAAGAATAAGAAAATGGAAAAAATCATATTTAGTAATTGGTTTTTTGGCCTGTTTGGGATTGCGATTTCAAAAAGTGCGATTTCAAAAATAGCGATTTTAAAAAGTGCGATTTGAAAACGTGATTTTTGAAAACGCAGTTTAGCGTTTGGCAAAATTGCAGTTTGGCATTTAAAATCGTAGTTTAGCGTTTTAAATTCTGCGTTTTCAAAAAAGCACCTCCTTACCTGCGATTTGAAATCGAAGATTTTTTGCGTTTCAAATCCAATTTTAAAATCGCAAGTTCCCAAACAATTCAGTTTTTGCGATTTGGTTTAAAATCGCACTTATTGTCTACGAAATCGCTTACCCAAAGCACCCTTTGTCTAGTTTGAATTTAGTCCTTTGGTATTTAATTTCAAGAATATAATTTTTAAGGTTTGTCCAAATTTTAAATAAGTCTCTTTATCACTTTTTCGTCAAAATAAATAATTTGTCATATATTATGTATGTCTTAATTGATACGCTTATCGTTTATATCAACACTTAATATTAATGTCGTATCATTAACCGTCAAATCATCCAAAAAAAATAACAAAAAACCAAAAAGGAAAGACCTAACTTCAAAAAAAAAACCATATTTTTTTGTCATCTTAATTTTCTTAAATTTTTAGTATTAGAAGAAAAACCATTAACTTTGATGATAAATTAAGCCTTTTTCATGTCAAATGAAGACACATAACACATAAAAAATCGTTAACTTTGACTATATAGTGATAGATTGACCAATTTAATTTAAGTAAAGCTTCAAGACCTTATTTTTAAATTAAAAATCTAAAACTTAATTCAAATCCAATAAATTTAAGATTAATATATTTTTTCCTAAGAAAATTCTTCTTTGTTTTTGGGTTAGATCCGGTCCAACAGTTGCTCCCTTGGTTTTATGATAGACCCGGCCCAGCTTCTCACTTATTCACCAGCAAATTTTGTTTTTCTTTTTTTCTCCTTTTGCAGCTCACAGCCGTGTAGTCCCTCTTTTCCAACAGCAACAAAAAAAAAAAAAAGAGGGGGGCGGGGGCTGGGGGGGGGGGGTTGGGGGAAAGTTGTCCATATTATTTTAGCCATTTATTGGCCCATTATTTGGTATATTGTTTTCTTGAACCATCTTTTGGCCTTTGTGGTATTTTTTAAAGACTCGGGCTAATTTAAGGCCCATAGTTAGTCTTATTTCAACCCTTTGTTGAATTTTTTTCTTGGCCCATAATTAGCCTAATTGAGCCTTTGTAGTATTGTTTAAAACCCAGACCCAATATTTAAGATCTATAGTTGGTCTCATTTCAGCCATTTGTTAGCTCTCATTTTGGCATATAATTCGCCTATTTTGAAAATTATCGGCCTATTGTTGTTAAAGGCTCAACTCTAGTCATCGTCGCCGGTCAGCATCAAGTTTTCGACCTCCGCCATTACTTGCCATCTCTAAGAAAAAAAAAAAAAAGGAGATGTTAAATTATATTTGGATTACCTTAAAGTTAGGGATTTGATGAGATTCAATCACTTTCAATTAATGGATTTGATTGTGATTATATTGGATTCAATTCATACTAATAGACTGAATCACATAAATCTCTTGTTTCATTTTTCTATTTATTCCACTATTTATTTATTTTCTTATTTCGTTATTGATTTCTTTAGTTTTTCCAATAATTCAAATTTAATTTATTTCGCTATTTTTCTCATGAAAAAGTTTAAAATTAAATTTACACCATTACCTAAATTTTAAAAATAACATTTAGCTAGGGTATGAGAATATTATAAATGGGTGGTCAAAGAAAGAAAATGAAAAATCAATTTTCTATTATCTATAAAAAAAATAAAAAATAAAAAACCAATTTTCCACTTGCACTTCTCTCATCAACCGCACGTGTAGCACCATCACTCCAGTTGATCTTTTGCTGTCAGATCAATAAGCCGAATATAATCAAGTTTGCAATATGATTTTGCTCTTCTGTTGGTAGTTGACTTCCTTTAGTTCAGCCATGTAGACTTCTTCCCAAGCCTCCTTCTCATTTTTGACCAAGGAGACAGGATTTTGAAATTCACCCCCAAAGACCTCTAGTTACGGTGAAGCCAAATTCTGAGAGCTATGGTGGTAAGAAATTCATAGTCTTCCATCTCCAACTTGTGCAGAAGCTCTTCTATTAGCTGAATAAAGTCAAAATCACCACTAGAGCACTTCTGAATTTTGTTAGGACAGATACCCCATACATCAGCACCAATGGACAACACCACAAATATGACAAATTGTTTCTACCTCCAGTGCACAGATTGGGCATAAAGGATCAGAAGTCACATTTTTTTTTTAATAAATTTTCTTTAGTTGGGAGCAAATTATTGCAGCCCTTCCAAAGAAAAACTTTCACCACCTCTAGGACATTTAAAGCCCACGAACTAGTCTAGAGCTTGATAAGCGCCGAAACTCTTGAGCATTCCCTTGAAGATTGCACGGAAAATTCTTGAAATTCTTGCACATATGGTAGGCACTTTTCACTGAGAAATTCTTGCCCATAAGCATTTGTCCAAAAAAATAATAAACTAAAATTAACACATCAAATTGGGGTTGAGCTTTATTAAAGTCAGGCCCAAAGGAAATTTTCTCTTTCAAAAGACTTTGATGAGCCCAAGTAAGCTAATATGGAATCAAAGCCAAGCTTAACAACCATGAGAATACGTGGTTTTGTTTGTAAATTTGTTATTTATTTTAGTTAAAAATCATAATTTTTATTTTAGCATTTATTTTTTTAAAGTACTTATACCCAATTCTCTATTTTAGCTATCCACCTTCACTATTTTATATAAATTTTTTTTTTTTCAAGAATTTCCTTATTGAGAGGAGAAAGAATGTTAGAGATTCAAAAAAATTAATGATAAAAACTATATTTTTATCCTACAATACTGACATGACTGTTAGAGAATCCACTCCAGCTCGCACATCTCAAGCTCAAGTCATTCCATATTTAGCTGCGGCAAATGCTCAATTCATTCCATATCCAGCTGCAGCAAATACAGCAAGTCACATTACTCCACCTTCAACCATTAAAAGTTGTGCACATCACTTAGCCATAGCTAAGGAAATAATTCATACCATCACAGATCGTGCGGATCACTCAATCACAACTAAGGTAACAAAACACATTGGAAAGAAATCAACCTCAGCAAGGAAAGATCCTCCAAATCCAACTCTGCAGAAAAGGAAAACATATGTAGTCAATAATTCAGCAAAGGAAATAATTCTCAAGTTCCTCAATCAGTATCACAACAGAATATTAATTGCTTTCACAAGGGAATGTTTTCTTTGCTGTAATTGAGAAATCTTGAATTTGTGGGATTTGCTTTGTATAGTCATTTCATTCATGTGTATTTAAACCCATGTACAGCATACGCTAAAGGCATCGAATAATAGCTTTCTCTCTTACTACACCACTGCTCTCTCTGTTTTTGCATGGTATCAGAGCGTTATAGGCCATTGCTTTCATTGTTTTCTTATCAATGGATTCATCATCCACTACCTTTTCTGCTCTTTGCTTCACCTAACCCAATTTCTCACAACTTCCCTCATGCAAGCTTGATGAGGGCAATTACATGCTGTGGAATTCTTTGGTTGTTCCTACATTGAAGAGCCACGATTTGATGGGCATAGTGGATAGTTCAAGCCCATGCCCTTCTCAATTCCTAACAGATGAACAAAGGAATGAGATTCCTTACCCTGCCTATGCCATTTGGGTCAAGAAGGACCCGTTCCCTCTTAGTTGGATCATTGTCTCCCTCATTGAGGCTATTTTGTCAACTGTTTTTGGTCTCCATACCTCTCACCAAGTGTGGACTGCCTTGGCACATCGGTTTGCCTCCCAATCCAAAGCCCAAGTATCTCAAGTGAAACGACAATTGTAGAGCCTTACTCAAGGGTCAAAGTCTTGTTCAGAATACTTAAGAGCTGCCAAATTACTGGCAGATCAACTAGCTACCATTGGGAAGACTACTGATGATGAGGATTTGATATCCTTCATTATTAGTGGACTCAACCCCATTTTTAACTCTTTTATCACGGCATTCACTCTCACTACCAGGGACAAATCCTTGGCATTTTTTAGATTTTCAAGATGAACTACTAAATCATGAAGTGCTTTTGAATTAACAGTAGACAGTAACAACGGATTCCAATAACTTTGCATTATTTATGCAACAACACAACAACTTCTCCAAGCAGAGTCCTTAGAATTTCAACTGCAAAGGGAAGTTTCCTCAACAACCTCGATTTTTCCCAAAATTTGGTCTTCACCGAGGGTTCTCTAACTCTGGATTTCGTGGTCCAGTCTCTGCATCACAACAGCCTCTAGCACCACGGCAAGCTCCAGCCAATAGCAATGGTCTTTCCTCCAATGCACCTGCTTGAGCTCCTGCCAAATCTGTGGTAAAACCAGTCATCAAGCCCTCGATTGTTTCCACATGATGGATTACTCTTATCAAAGCCGTCATCCTCCATCTCAACTAGCTACCATGGTAGCACAAATTAACGGCAATCTCGAAGAGCAGCAATGGTTTGTTGACAATGGGGTCAATGCTCACATCACAAGCGAGTTGGAAAATCTGTCCATCTAGCCGCAACCCTTTCAAGGTCCTGATTCTGTAGCTGTCAGCAATGGTGCAAGACTAGCCATCGACCACATTGGTTCAACCATCCTTCTCCCTACTACTTCTCCTCCATCTATCTTTCTTTTTCCAACTTGAGCATATTTTACATTGTCCTTATGCTTCAACCAACTTGTTATCCATTCAAAAGTTTTGTCAAAATAACAACTGTTATTTTATCTTATTGCAAATCACTTTTTTGTGAAGGATCTACAGACTCATGCGTTGCTCCTAGAAGGCAGGAGTGAAAATGGGCTCTATCCTTTGCGACTCCGGAGATGGTCATAGAAACATGCTCCTTCGTTTACTGCTTTCTTAGGAATAAAAACATCTGTCTTTGTATGGCACTCTAGGCTGAGCCATTCCTCTTTTATGATAGTGAATCGTGTAATAAAGGCAAACTCTCTGCCTATTTCTAGTTCAATGCTAATAAAACTAAGTTTTGTGATTTCTGCCTACTAGGCAAAAGTAAAAGACTACCCTTTTCTGCTTCAAATTGAATAACTACCAGTGCACTTGAATTAATTCACACGTATCTATGGACATCTCCCATATCCTCACTTAGTGGATGTAAGTACTATATCATCTTTATAGATAATTTTACCCGCTATACTTGGTTTTATCCTCTCCATCACAAATCATATGCTTATTGTTTTGTTAAATTCAAAGTGCTTGTGGAAAGTCAGTTTTCCAGTAAGATTAAACAGTTGCAATCTGATGGTGGAGCCGTGGAGGGGAATACACCTCTCTTCTTTTTCAATCATTCATGTCTCAGAATAGCATCTAACATAGAAAAACTTTCCTCTATACATCATAACAGAATGGCTTGGCCAAACGAAAACTTCACCACATTCTTGAAACAGGCTTAACTCTCCTTGCTCACTCAAGCTTATCCAACTGATATTGGGTAGATGCCTTTTTTACCTCTGTTTTTATCATTAATCGTCTTCCAACTCCTGTGTTAGATCAATGTTCTCCCTACGAGAAACTCTTTCTCAAAGCTTTTGATTACACACTCTTAGAGTCTTTGGTTGCAAGTGTTTTCCACTTAGATCGTGCGGATCACTCAATCACAACTAAGGTAACAAAACACATTGGAAAGAAATCAACCTCAGCAAGGAAAGATCCTCCAAATCCAATATGCTGCCTTGCCCTGCTTATATGAAATTGAACCTCTTTGTTTCACAAAGGCTATCACAAATGCTCGTGGAGGACTGCTATGGCTTCTGAATTTGAGGCATTGATCTCCAATAGAACTTGGCATTGTGTCCTCGACCACATGCATCGACATGTCATTAGGAACAAATGGGTCTATAAGATAAAGCAGTGTTTAAATGGCTCAATTGACTGGTTTAAAGCTTCGCCTTGTTGCTAAGGGGTTTGAGCAGCAAAATGGGGTGGATTACACCGAGACCTTTTAGTCCAGTGATTAAACCTTCAATGTTTGAATTGTCCCTTGCATTGGCTGTTTAATTTATTGGCCAATCACACAGTTGGACATTTCCAATGCTTTACTTTACATGGCTCCTTGATGAAGGAGGTCTACATGGAACAACCACAAGGGTTTATCGATTCTGCTCATCCAGACTTTGTGTCTAAACTTCACAAGTCTATCGATGGCCTCAAACAAGCTCCACACGCTTGGTTTCACTGCCTCTCTACTACTTTTTTGGAACTTGGGTTCATTACATCCCTTGTTAACCCCTTACTCTTTATATTTCTCCATGGTGATGCTAAAATTTTCATGCTAGTTTATGTTGATGACATTATTGTCATAGGTATTCATCTCTCTGTCATTCAAGCTCTCATTACCAAGTTACAGCAACAATTCCCTACCAAGGACCTAGATAATCTTGGCTTTTTCTTGAGTGTTAAGGCCACATCCGATGCCACTTCTCTTCACTTGTCCCAAGCCAAATATATTGTCGATATACTGCATCGCACCCATATGCTTGGTGCAAAGCACACTGCCTCTCCTTACTTGTCTGTGACCAAACTCTCTAAGTATGATGCTACCTTGCTCCATGATCCCACTGAGTATTGGCAAGTAGTAGGAGCTCTCTAATATTGCACTCTCACATGGCCTGATATATCATTCTCGGTCAATCAACTATATCAGCACATGCATGCTCCTTCTTCTACCCATTGGTCTGCTGCAAAAAGAGTGCTCAAGTATTTAGAACACACTACTGACCATGGCCTGCTATTTTCAAAGGGTCCATTGCAGTTGCAGGCTTTTTGTGACTCAAATTGAGGTGGCAATCCTAATAATCATCGTTCTACCTCTGGCTTTAGAATTTTTCTTGGCTCTTACTTAGTCTTTTGGAGTGTCAAGAAATAACATATTGTCTCTCGATCTAGCACTAAAGCAAAATATAGGTCCATGGCCCTCATTACTGCAGAATTATTTTGGTTACGCATGTTGTTTAAGGAGATGCATATCTCACTTCTCTTTCTTCCTATTTTATGGTGTGACAATGTGAGCGCCCTAACCTTGGCCTTTAACCCTGTGTTTCATACTCGAACCAAACACATTGAAGTGGATTATCATTTCATTCGTGAAAAGGTTCTTAATGGTGATATTTTGATCAAATTTATTTCTACATTGGACCAAGGTGCTTCCTATTCCCCTTTGCTTGCGGGGGGATGTTAGAGAATCCACTTCAGCTCGCACATCTCAAGCTCAAGTCATTCCATATTCAGTTGCAGCAAATGCTCAAGTCATTCAATATCCATATACAACAAATACAAAAAGTTACATTACTCCACCTTCAACCATTAAAGGTCATGCGCAGCACTTAGCCACGGCTAAGGAAATAATTCATGCCATCACAGATCGTGCGGATCACTCAATCACAACTAAGGTAACAAATCACATGGAAAAGAAATCAACCTCAGCAAGGAAAGATCATCCAATTCCATTTTTGCAAAAAAAAAAAAAAAAACCATATGCAGTCAATAGTTTAGCAAAGGAAAGTCGCATAGAAAATAATTCTCATGTTCCTCAATTAGTACCACAACAGAATATTAATTGTTTTCATAAGGGAGTATTTCCTTTGTTGTAATTGAAAATCTTGAATTTGTGGGATTTGTTTTATATAGTCATTTCATTCATGTATATTTAAATCCATGTACAACATACACTAAAGGCATCAAATAATATCTTTCTCTCTTGCTACACCACTACTTTCTATGTTTTTGCAGTGATTGTCCTAACCAATATTTAGATTAATTATTGTCATTTTTGTGAGATAAAAATGTGGTATATAATATTAGATCTTAAAAAATGCTTTGCTTTTAAATTTGGTGAGTTAACAGCAGCTCACCCAAATATATTTTCAAATTATTGAACCAGATGCAACATTTTGTTCCCATTTTAAAATTTTTGCTAATAAAAAATAAGGATTTGACTTAGGTGTGTAAAAACATTATAGCATATGTGTTGTAGTTTTTCAATGATTTCAAATTTAATTTTTCTCATTTTCTGATGAAAATTTTTAAATTAAATTGACATTGTTAGCCAAATTTTAAAAATAATGAGAATATTAAAAATGGGCTGTCACAGAAAGAAAATGAAAAACCAATTTTCCACTTGCACTTCCCTCATCAGCCGCACGTGTAAATCCAATCACTCCAGTTGATCTTTTGCTGTCAGATCAATAACCCAGTTCTCTGGTGTAAAAGTCAAAGATAATCAAAAGTTTGCAACCTGATTTTGCTCTTCTGTTGGCAGTCGACGCCTTCATTTCCTTTCATTTCTTCCATTGCAAAGAAGAAGCATGGCCGGGGCTTTGGTGGGAGGGGCGTTTCTCTCTGCTTTCCTCCAAGTGTTGTTCGATAGAATAGCGTCTCCCGAGGTCGTCGGCTTCCTTCGGGGACGGAAACTCACCGATGGACTCTTGAGGAAGCTGAAGATATCATTGCTGTCTGTGAATGCCGTGCTCGAAGACGCGGAGGAAAAGCAAGTGACAAAACCTGATGTGAAAGATTGGCTTGATGAGCTGAAAGATGCTGTCTATGATGCAGAGGACATCTTGGATGAGATTGCCACGAAAGCCTTGAGATGCAAGTTAGATGCTGAATTCCAAAGCACTGCAAGCAAGGTACGAAAATCCATCTCTAATTCGTTTAATCCCTTTGTTAAGGAGATAGAACCAAGGGTTAGAGAGCTAATTGACAGACTAGAATATCTAGCAAGACAGAGAGATGTTATAGGTCTAAGAGAGGGTGTTGAGGGGAAGCCATCAGAAAGATTGCCCACGACTTCTTTGGTTGAAGAATCTGGTATTTGTGGTAGGGATGATGATAAGGAGGCAATAATCAACTTGCTGCTCTCAGATGATGAAATTGGCAATGAGATGTGTGTGATTGCCATAGTTGGGATGGGGGGACTAGGTAAGACCACTCTTGCTCAGCTTGTATACAATGACAACAGGGTGAAGGAGCATTTTAACCTTGAAGCGTGGGTTTGTGTTTCGGAAGAATTTGACGTGTTCAAGGTAACAAAAACAATTCTAGAGGCAGTAACTTCGTCAACTTGCAATATTAAGGATTTAAATAGGCTTCAAGTTACACTAAAAGAGAATTTGATGGGGAAGAAATTCCTACTTGTTCTAGATGATGTTTGGAATGAGAATTATGTTGATTGGGAGGTGTTAAGCAATCCCTTTAAATCTGGGGCACAGGGAAGTAGGGTCATTGTAACAACCCGCAATGAAAGTGTTGCTTCAGCCATGCGCACTATTGCCACTTATCCTCTACAGCAGTTAGCAGAAGAAGATTGCTGGTCATTATTTGCAAAACATGCCTTCCATGATGGTAACTCTGAGGCAGATCCAAAACTACAAGTAATAGGTAGACAAATTGTGAAAAAGTGCAAAGGCCTACCTTTAGCAGCAAAGACAATTGGGGCTCTCGTGCGGTCTAAACTAGATGTTGATGTATGGGATAAGATTCTGAAGAGCGAATTATGGGATTTGTCGAATGATGGGAAAAACATTCTTCCTGCTCTAAGATTAAGCTACAAATATCTCCCCTCCCAACTAAAGCGGTGCTTTGCTTACTGTTCAATATTTCCAAAGGATTATGTTTTTGAAAAGAATCAATTAATCCTATTATGGATGGCAGAAGGTTTCTTGCAACAACCCAGAAATAAAACAATGGAAGAAGTTGGTGATGATTACTTCCTTGATCTTGTATCAAGATCATTATTCCAACAATCAAGCAGTGATAAATCAGCTTTTGTAATGCATGATCTTGTTAATGATTTAGCAAAATTTGTATCTGGGCAATTTAGCTTTAGATTGGAGGGTGACTATTCTCACGAAATTGTTAACAAGACGCGCTATTTGTCGTATTTCAGGACACGATTTGATAATTTTAAGAAGTTTGAGGCTTTTTATGAGGCTAAGCGGTTGCGCACCTTCCTGCCATTAAAATTTCCGCCAAAGAACGAGCTGTTCTACTTAACTAAATTAGTACCACATGATTTATTGCCAATGTTAAGATGCTTACGAGTCCTCACTCTATCTCACTACAGTAATATGAATGAGTTGCCTGATTCAATTGGCAAAATTAAACATTTACGCTATTTGGACCTTTCTTTCACTACAGTGAAAAGGTTGCCTAATACCATATGTAAGTTGTGCAATTTGCAAACATTGAAGTTAGCAGGTTGTCAATATCTTGCTGTATTGCCAAGGGAAATGTGGAAACTCATTAATTTGCGTCATCTTGATATTACTGGAACTAACATAAAGGAGATGCCAAGACTGCTGGGTAGATTACAATGTCTCCATACGTTGACTATGTTTATTATTGGTAAACATAGTGGCTCTTGTGTTGCAGAGTTGGGAAAACTTTCAAAACTTTGTGGAACACTTTCTATTTTAGAGCTCCAAAATGTTGTATCTCCTTTGGATGCTCTGGGTGCAAGTTTGAAGGATAAAAAGGAGCTTGAGGAGTTGGTGTTGGAATGGAAAGCTGATACTAGTATTTCAAAAAGTGATGTGACTGTACTTGACAATCTTGAGCCACATCCAAACTTGAAAAGTCTCACTATCACCTATTATGGTGGTGAAAGTTACCCAAATTGGGTAGGGCATGATTCATTCTCCAATATAACATGTCTTCATCTAAATAAGTGCAAATCTTGCTACAACTTGCCACCACTTGGGCAACTACCTTCTCTGCAAGACCTCTCTATTGTTGGGTGTGTTGGAGTTGTTACAGTAGGTCCTGAGTTTTATTGAAATGGTTCTTCTTCAATTAAGCCATTTGGAGTCCTAAAAGTTTTAAGGTTCGAGGAAATGTTGAATTGGGAGGAATGGTTTTCTTTTGGTGCTGATAATAACGATGGAGCTTTCCCTCATCTTGCTGAGCTTTATATTGATAGGTGCCCCAAGCTAATAGGAGGGCTGCCCATCCATCTTCCTTCTTTAGCTAAACTTGTGATCATTGAATGTCTGCTGTTGATGGCTTCACTCCCAAGGGCTCCTGCAATATGTGAACTGCAGTTAATACGTTGTAATGAGGTACTATTAAAAGAATTGCCAATTAGAATTCAGAAGCTTAAACTTGAAGGATTTGATGCACTTGATTCCCTACCTGAGGGAATAATGGACTCCAACAATTGTCTTCAAGAGTTGGAAATATGTGATTGTTCCTCACTTATGTGCTTTCCCGGGGGTGGTCTACCTTCTACATTGAAAACCATTGAGATCACAAATTGTAGGAAGTTAGAGCTCCCTATGCATTTGTATTATTCATCCCTCGAAAGATTGTTCTTGATAGATAGTTGTGATTCTCTCAAGTTTTTTCCATTAGACTTATTCCCAAAGCTTAGTGATACCATCATCAGGGGATGTAGAAATCTGGAATCACTTGGAATTTCAGAACATCATGAAAATGATTTGATGACATTACAGATACAAATCCATGATTGCCCTCATTTTGTATCTTTTCCAAAAGGAGGATTGCGTGCCCCCAACCTCACATGGTTTTGGGTCACCAATTGTAGGAGTCTAAGATCACTGCCTGAGAAGATGCACATACTCCTTCCATCTCTAAAGTATTTGCGTTTAGAAGATTGTCCACAAGTTGAGTTGTTTCCTGAAGGGGGCTTGCCTCCTAATTTGAATCTAATTTCAATCCTTGGTTGTGACAAACTTGTTGCTAGCCGGATACATTGGGGTTTGCAAAAACTCCCCTCAGTTATAAAATTGTCAATCAGTGGCAAATCTGAACATGTGGAGTCCTTTCCGGAGGTAGGATTGCTGCCCACCAATTTGACCTTTCTTGACATCTCTGAATTTCCAAATATAAAATATTTGGACACAATCGGGCTTCAACACCTTACCTCTCTTGAACAATTGTGGATCCATGGCTGCCCTAAACTCAAGTTTATGCCAGAAGAGGGGCTGCCCACCTCTCTTTCTTTTCTACGGATCAATGAATGTCCTTCGTTGAAGAAACAGTGTCAAAGGAAAAAGGGAAAAGAATGGCGCAAGATTGCTCACATCGACTGCATAATGATTGATGAAGAATTGATTGTTTGAGCTATAGAATTATGGCAAGAGTTCCCACTTTCTGTTCTAAAATCTGCACAAAAGATGGATGGTGGAAACAATATATTCAACTTGTACAGTTAGGTACTTCTTCTTTTCAATGCTCATTATTAATATAATATTCAATGCTTATTATTAACATAGTTTATCATTTCTGTTTTAGGTTTGCTTATCAACTATCTTTATTGAAACAGAATGTTTTGTCCACTTGTTGATTCATTCTTTTGCTCCACCATTTCGTACATTTTAATCAAGGTTGTTGAGTCTGTCATATCACTGCCTGGAATTATTGTGAAGCTTGTATAAAGCTAGGGAGCTCTACAAATATACTAGATTGTTCCGATAATTTGTGTTTCTATGGATCTCCATTTTACTACCTATCCTCAATACCTTGTGGTTCTTTTACAAGGTCACTTTCCACTGTCAATCACAAGTGTCATATGCTTGAATCAAATTGTCTCACTCCTATTGGGGATTTTTTTCTTAGGAAGAGTCCTCTCATGACTTGCACAGTAAATTCCCTACATCTCTTGAGTTTGGACTTTTTGTTGGAACAGAGAGACAAAGGCAAGTAAATGATTAGCCTCAGACACTCTGTTCTTAAGCATATGTATTTGATGACTAGCAGATTATTTGATCAATAGTAGAGTTAATTTTTCTTGTAGCATTTCTAGGTTTGTTCTGTATTTTCCTATGGTTCCTCATACCTAATCAAACACTTTCAAATTCAATCTTTCCTAACCTGATTTGAAGCATAATCTATGTACTTCCTCCGCTCATCCTTTCTGACTTCAAAATCCGTGATCTTTCCCAAAATTTTGCTACCAATTAACCCTAGAAACATCTTTCTCTGCTGTCCACATCAGCTAGATTGATAAATACTGGTGAGAAACTGTTAAGCTATATGTTTACTGAAGAGAGATCATATGAAGCCAACACTTCTATCTGTGAAAATAAAAATTATGTATTACATTCAATATCTAATAGCTCAAATTAAATTGAATTTAGTTTTAGTATTACTTGATATAGGAGTATAAACGAACAGAGCTACTCGTGAACATACTTGAGATCGGCTCGACTAAGCTCGACTTGTACTTGAATCGGTTATTATATGAGTCATTCGTAAACACGAAACTAAGCTCGATTATTAAACGATACAAACTTGTGTAAACTCGGCTCGACTCGTATAAGCTTGTATAACTTCACTTTTATTATTTTGTAATAATATTTTTAACTTTATAATGAGAACATGTTAAGTATTTAATAAAATAAAAAGAAATGTTCTTTGTAATGTAATAACTATAAGTCAAATTATTGTAATTGTGAGTCTGTATATTGATATATGTGCCTTTGTGTGTATATGAGTGAGTTTATGTGCAATAATATATGTTGTATGTGTGTAGTATGAATTATATATATATTTAATATAGATAATCATAAATTGAGACTAGATTATTTAAGATTTGACTTAATTTATCTAATTACTTAAACAATAAATTTTAACCATAATTAAATAACTAATAATTAGTATTAATTTTAAAAAATATTAAACTATCATGACATTTACTTTATATATAGAATGGCTAAAATTAATTGAATAGCTCGTGAACAAGCTCGAGCTCGTTCGAAAATATAAACGAACAGAGCTTGAATAGATTATCTTGTTCGGTGAAAAGCTCGAGCTTGGCTCGTATTCGAAAAAAAATTAAACGAACAAAACTTGAACATTCAATACTCGATTCAACTCGTGTATTACAGCCCTTCTTAAATGACCTATGACTGGCCACTAGGAGCAGATGAAGCTTAATCTGCTACACTTTTATTCATGGTTAATATGTTTCTAAAAGCATCTCTAACTTATTGGAATCTAGTTAGCATTTACATGAAATATTTTATTTGAATCTGCATCTGCCCTCCATAAACTGTGTTGCTGTAATGCTGTGATAGGGTAGCTAAAAGACTATGTTGTCTCTATTTCATAGAAGGACTAGGCTATCTACAGACTCCATATTATCTGAAGATATCTATATATGGTTTCGTTTCAATTTACTATGCACATGACGTTAAGTTTAGTTAGTTTCTGATAAATAGGTACTGAAAGTCCAATTGTGACCTGTGGGCCTTGTGTGTGGTGCCAAATCGGATTGTGGGGAACTTGGGATTTTCCTTTTCTCTGAATCGTAGGTTTTTAATTACTCTTCAGTAGATTTTCTCCTGAAAGGTGCTGCAGTTTGTGATACATGGGAAAAGGTACTTAATGACAACAGCAATTTCTTGCAGCTACTTGTGATCCCTTTTAAGGGTGCTGATGATTTATCATAACAAAATTTCAGGGTACCTAATATCCAGTCGGCTCTACACCAATTATGAAGCTAGTGTGGTTTCTGATACCTTACATTATCAAAAATTTTGAGATGAAAGCTGCAGCTGGGTATTAGATGGTGCATAATCCATTGATTAAACAATGCAGGTCAGTTTTTGATGGTGCTTCGTTTCTTTATACTTGCAATTTCTTTTGTTTTTCCATTGTTATATTTTTTTTTCCCTTTTAAGTGCATATAAAATACTTACGAGCCATGGAGCATTTTCTCCTATGTTGATTGCCGATTTATCAAGGGTGTATTGGGACGTCCATCATTATAAGTTTTAATTCAGTTATATTCCATCCCTTCCAAAACAAGATGAAAGATCATATTTAAATGGGACTTCTTCATTCCTTTACTTGGTAAAATAGTTGTGGCTTGCATGGAACTATCTTCAGTAGGCATGAAAATGACTAAGCTTTATGAATTCCTATTGATTTTAAAGGTTTCTTGGATATTAGCCTTCTCATTTCTTAAATGAAGTCACTAAGGGCTAGAAGAATTTGGATTAATCATAGGCTTGTAGATACCTGTTCCTTTGATAGTTTTTTAACTGAAAGAATGCACAACCTATTTATCTTAAAAACAAAAAGGTTGGTTGGTATCTACCCTGCTGTTATTGTTCTTCAGTGTCACTGTTAAGCACTCTGCTGGCAGTTTCTTTCAATATTTTAAACACAATGATACATCTGAATATTTCTGAGGAAACCACATACTTGTCTCTACTGTTTAGTTAAAAATGCTGCCCTCCTTTTTTCCTTCTTGAGTTAATGAGAGTTGATTTTTTTTTTTTTTATTGGTAATACATACACCCCATACAGGATTAATCATACAACCTCACCCTCCACCCCTTGAGGAAAGGAGATGCCTTTTAATTTAAAATCCATTGCCAAGATTATCGAGTATGATGGATAATATGAGAAATTCAATGCCCCCTCCCTTTTTAACAAGGCAATAAGCTCTTCTTTTTGGGAGTGGGAAGGAGGATCATGACAGGGCTTGAGGATCTATTAAAGCTTCAAGGTCAAAACATGGTCGTGTTCATTCCATGAGATCCCTTTGTAATTCATGTGAAGTATACTTGAAAAGATTTTGGAATTCAAAAGGATAATGCTTTCAATTTTCAATGGCTTTTGCAGTCAATTTCAGAGAGGAATTTTAAAGTCCAAAGAATTGTAGAGTATACTGAGGATCTAAGCATGGGAAGATAAATTCTTCTGGGTCTCTTGGGGCTAATGATAGAATTACAATGAGTTCCTGATTAAGAAGATTAATCCATTGGGTTCTGTTGTACTTACCCTATATGAAGGTAATGCCATGCATCATCCAGAGCCTCAAGATGGGATATGGTTGCAGGGTTATACAAGTGACTTTTATATATGAAAGAGATCATTCTCTTGCTTCTTACTTTTTTAGCTTTTAACCATTTGAAGATTCGAAACGAATCTCACATATGGTAAAACTTTCGTATACGATTAAATTAGGTCCTCAACTGCAATTGAGCATACTATGAAGTTTTGTGTCATGTGTGGAAAGACCAGGGCATGTCAAACTCGGCTCAAGCTTGACTTAATGTCACATGTATATGTTAAAGCTTGGCTTGTCAGAAACTCAATTAGCTTGATCTCAGCCTGGCATGGCTCACTTCATTTGTTAATCATAGCAAAGCTCAAATAAGGCTTTACTCATGCCAAGATTTGCCTCACCTGAAACTTATCATCGAGCCTCGTTCCCTAAAAATCATAGTGGTGCTCAAGCTTAGACCAAGCCCATAACATAGTCAAGATTCATAGTTAAGCTCAAGCTCTAGATCAAACCAAGTAATTAGGACCACAGTTTCAGGTATTTGGCAAGTCACACTAAGCTTGGGAAGATGATTTGTTTTAGTTATTTGGGAATCCTGGTTGGGAAGATTAACCCCTTGGGTCCTCATGTGATGACTCTGATTATGAAGATGATGCTATGCCACATCATCTAGAGCCTCAAGGCGTGTGTTACGGGCCTCCATAATGTGGGATGATAAATTAACAAGAATGGTAGAATTTGGTAGGATAATTCGAGGAATTTGGACCTCTTTAGTTTTAGGGTAGTTCAAGGAACCCAAAGCCTCCCAAAACAACTACTAGAATTGAATAATTAACTTCTCATATATCTTCTTTGATGGCACTAGCTAATTAAATAGCCTTACAATGAGCCATGATAAGTACGAACTACAACTAACGTTAAAGATAGCAAATGACAAAATAAGAATCCTATTAAAATAACAATACTGATCTGATGAGGATAAAGTCTTCTTATTTCTGAAGTTCCACGATAGGATAGCTTAGAGTCCTATTGTTAGCCAACACCTTGCTTCTGCCACTTTCCTTCCACCCTGCCATGGTACTTTCTTCAACTCTGTTGCCAACAAAGCTTCCCTCTTCAATCACAACTCTTCTTTACTTAGAACTATAGACACATAACAGAGTGACACAATTGTGAGGTTGCAAATCACTTGTGCGTACAAGAGAGATCATTGTCTGGCTTGTATTTGAATCTTTTGGCTTTTAGCCATTTGCATCTTCGAAATGAATCTATGGCATATGAGAAAACTTCCATATCAATTGGATCCTCAATATGGTAATATATCAACCATATATAATAAGAATAGTGTGAATTATGATTAGTGGAAATGTCCTTAATTTATTCTGTTATGTTCGGCAAACTTTAGTTTTGGTGCTTGCTTCTAGGAGAAGCTGCATTTTCTAAAGATGCACAGAATATTGACTAACAGTTAACTTAGTTTCAATTTTTCGGGTTGTAACATAACAATTAAAGGGCCTAGAGTAAAAGAGGGTAGTGACAATTGTTTTCATATAGAGCTATAACCTCTTCTATAAGCATGGCTTATAGGATACATTGATAGGTGTTTCATGTGTAAAAGGAATGGGGAGTCTGTGGACCATATTTTTCTCCATTGTGAGGTTGCTTGTGTCATATTGAATGTTTTTTTCAGTTGGTTTGGGCTGTCATGGGTTATGCCTAAACGAATAGTCGACTTGTATGTTTGTTGGTGGACTGCCGGTAGCAATCAGAGTGTTGTTGTGTGGAAGATGGTGCCTTTTATGGTGCCTATGGAGTGAAAGGAATGACAAAAGTTTTAAGGACTATGAGAAGATTTTGGAGGAAATTAAGTCTTTATTTTTCAATACTCTGTATTTTTGCACAGCTACTTTTATTTCTCCTTTTATGATTAGTTATCATAATTTTCTTATTCTTTTTACTCCTATTAGTTAGGTATTTTCTCTAGTATACTTTCTGTGTACTATGGGACACCTTACGCTTTTAATTACTTATAAAAAAATAAAATAATAATTGTATTGTGTCTGGTATGGTGCATTGTGATTGGAACAATATGTTTATTGTTTCTAATGCTTTAAGTAATATTGTGATAGATAAAGATCATCAAAACTCGGGAGAGAGGATGAAAGTTATCCTAAAAGTTTGCCCTCAAGCATTTTAGAAATTTGCTGAAGGAATAGTTATGCTTTGGTTGCAGAATTTTTTATGCACAGAAGTGCATAGATAATGAGACCTGGGAAAGACTATGGTTATTTGTTTAGGCGTGACAAAAATGTGTTAGTAATATATAACCCTGGAGTCGTGCTACACGTCCGTCTATAACATTTGTGAGGATTTTCGGACGCCGGATGTCCAGCACTATCCATAACCCTGTTTGGTTATGTTATTTTATAAAAAATAAAAAAAATAAAAAAATTAAAAAAAAAATCTGGGAACATTTTATTAATGGTTTTGACATTCTTAAACAGAAAAAACAAAGCAAAGACAATAGAAAAGGCTTATTGAGAATGATTTTCAGAAAATAGTTTCCAAAATCATGTTTGAAAGCTGTTTGTTGCGACATTGAGAGCCAAAAACTAATTCTGGAGGAAAACAAAAAGGCAAGCAGGCCATATTTTCCACTTTGGCACTCATTAGGGATTGAAGCTTTGTTATGTGAATGATTTCAAAACACGTAACGGAATAGAATGTGATAGATTGTTAGGTTTTAAGGGAACCTAGACTTTAAATTTTAAGGGAACTTAGACCTTTAAATTTTAAGGGAACCTAGACCTTTTTCATACATAAGGTTTATGATTAATTTCTGCTTACTTCTTTATTCATGATCACCCTTTAAATAGGAAAATTACAACAACACATGTGAAGTAGAACTCCTACACGACTTCTAAGTAAACTCCTATTAAAACACCTACTAAAATAAGTGCACCGTAGTGCTACAAGACACTAACTCTAACATAGATAACTATTGCAATACCGATTGGATAACAATTGAAGATAACTCTCCTTATTTAATTAAAGTACTACTACTCTAAGTAAGCTATTGCAAAGATAACTTCGAGAGCTTCATGAGATACCTGCTTATGAGTTATGCCAATATCCTCTACCTACTGTAGAATTCTACTTTCATAACAGGCTTTTTTTTAAAAAAATAAAAATAAAGAAAGAAACTGAATGGAAGTTATTTTAAGAATACTGGTGAATCTCAAGAAGTTTGAATGCTTTGTGAAACTTTTCTACAGTAGTTGTAATAGAACTTTATTAAGAGTGTTGCTAGTTTAATATGCCACATCTTGAGTCGAGCCATATAAGGGAGGTCTTGCATGTGGCCAGTCAAATAATCGTCCACCCAAGTATATTTACCTGGACGTGATGTCATAATGTGTGTATAAATGCTTCATTGGACACAGTGGAAGAGTTTGTCCAAAATGCCACCAGTTGTTCCTTTCCAAAGAAATCTACCATCTGTCTTAAATTTCAGAGTTTTTTTTTTTTATTTTTTTTATTTTTTTACATCAGGTTTGATATGTTATAATTTTCATCTGTATAATTTTTCTGTAAATGAAAATGTGATATTTTGGCTGTTTAATGAATTACAGGGCTGTTGCAGAAGCTGACGATGGGAATTCAATGTTGCTATGTAAATCATGTGTCGAGTTAAAAGAGTCTTAAACTAGCCCTGCTCAAACAGCTAATGCTAGTGATGGGTACGCATTCTTAGAGTTTATTTCCTGCTATTGTAGTTATATGTTTTACGTACTTGAGTGTCTGTTCTGGCATTGCTGGGAATAATTTGTTTATAACATAGCCTAAGTGGGTTAATTATCTTG
>FXXK01001264.1:23416-41946 GCA_900184695.1 Betula pendula
AAAAAAAGGCAGAGGAGATATAATACGCAGAAAAGCAAGTGAGGTTCTGGAACACTCCTCTGGCAAGAGTTTCTAAAAATCCGAAAATGCCCGAACTCGTGTATAAAACTGGAATTCAATTTTGAGAGAGGAGTGGGGATGAATGGGAGGTTGTTGCTATCGACGTTGGGCTTTGCGGTGTTGTCATAATTTCATCATCATTGTCTTGTTGCAGTAGCCTTCCGCTAGCATCCCTACTAGGAACCAACGTTTTCTTTCAAGATGTGCGAAACATTGGCAATGGAAAGTCAAAATAGTGCAATTCTCAAAATGGATTTAATGTTGAAATGACGAGGAAAGGAAAGGAAAATTATCGTCCCTCCTCCACCACACCCGGAGATTAGGGCAACAAGAGAGACTTGATTTGCTCCAGGATGGAAAGAAAACTCCCATTCGCTATCACCACTGTTTGAATATGTACTTCCATACGCATCCATTTTAATGAGATCAGAGTACTTGAGAAAGGCCATTGGACTCATGGTGGCAGATATTGGCATTTCCTACAAGACTCTAATCGAAATCTAACTAGATTTTCCAAGTGCAAAAGAAACTCGGCAGCTTTGATCCAGATAGTATCCTAATTGAAGGCCATCTTTTAAATTTGGGTGCGGTTGGAAGCCTTCCAATTGACATTCCATCCTCAACGTCGGAAACATTGAAACTGCTCTCTCCTTCATCACACATCTCACTCCAGCAATAAATACAAGCCGTATCTAGATTTGTTTCTCCTTTATACGATCATTTGCAGCCTTAAATTTATCTTGTGAATCCACTGCACTACATACACACCGCTTTTCTCCTTTTACATCACAACTAGGTACAACATAATATGCAAAGCGATCTCCTCCTTTAGGTTATTTCACAACGTCCGTACTATCAGTTTTCTTGTTAACATTGCGCATAGCGACAGCGTGCTCTAATAAAAGTGGACCAGCACAAAGCCTTAAATGTGCTTCGGCTACATTTGAAGACCCCCCGATCGACTTTGCCCCACCGAACCAAGGTGGGATAAGAGTAAATAGAGCAGATATTTGAAAATAGCTAGTATGAGAAAGGTTGTCTGTTTTGGAGACTTGGCTGCCAAATCTTCAGCGTACGAGGGGATTTATTAAGACCTAGTTCTCGTAAGCAGTGACCAGGGTATTATGGGATTAATTCTAAATGCTCAAAAGATGCCCTGGTAGGCGCATAAAAAATTTTTTTTAATATAGATCTTATTCTTTTTTGCGTCAATAGACATTTCTTAATTGATAATGATTCGAATCAGATTAGGATGTGTTCTAATGTCATTATATTTCAATAACAGCAAACCTGGTTTGAGTCAATTGAAATTAGTGGCGCAATACATGAATCTCTATGTATTACTATTGTTTGAGTTTCCTGTGTGGATATAATTATCTTAAATCTTTTATCATTTAATCCAAACAGTGTAAGAAATGCTCCATAAGGACAACTCATAAAAGCAATACTAAATATGAAAGGTTTTTTTAATTCAGCCTAGGTTCGGCAAGATCCACCAAAACCACTGAGACTCTAATAACTTTGACAACATGGAAAAATAGTGCATCACAATGATGCTTTTTGTCCTTAAAAGTCTCAGGTGGAATATTTTTGACGGCTATAGAATAGTTCCGGTTAACACCTCTCTTGTGAGTCTATTTATACACACATTTAAAATATAGTACCTAGTCTAGTTCAGTAATAAGAAATCTGGGAATATTCCGTTTTGACTATACACAAAGATCTCAAACTCAAAAAACACAGATGATTAGTGTTGTACGTAGTTCTAATGATTAAATTATCCAACTCTATCTGATCATGTTTGAACGTCCTGTTAATAGTCTTCTATCTGATTTAATAGTGTTGGTGATGTGAAAAGCGAGTATACATTACCCTAGCCTAGGCATTTGTAGCAAGTCCATGCATGACAATTCAAGTTGATTGGATCCATGACAGGATCGGTATAGATCATCATCCTTTTTATTTTAACACTATCAAAATGAATGACATTGATTCCTAAATGCCTTAGAGAATCTGCAAAATTAGAAAAAAATATCGCATTCCCCTGTACCTTAAAAGGCCGTATGTTTTGAAAAGAGGCCTCCAGTTGAAAATCCAAGTAATCCAGTATTAAGAGAGACTCTAAGCTAATCAATCTTACTCTTACACGGCAGCAAGAAAAATGCTCGTTGCACTTCCGAACAGACAATCCTGCGGAAGTTGATTCCATAGGAGGATACAGATCCGATGGTGACCCGCACTTTCTGTGGCTCATCCTTCATCATTCGCAATCCTTACAAGATAAATCTGGAGCATGCTCTGCAACCAACGTCCCACTGGACACCGCGTCTTGCGCAATCTTGTTGGGAAATACAAAAAACACCATAAAACGCCCAACCAGCCAGCTGGTTCTCCAACAATGGTGAACCGGAAGTCCGAAATGTGAACCCCGCTTCAGACTATGTAGCATTCCATTGTTCTATATGCAGGCGCCCGCTTTCGAGAAGTTTCATAGTTCTTAAAGGCCACACCACGTCTCTTCGGAATTTTTCGAGCGTCGCGTAGATACTCCGACCTTGTTTCCTTATGCGAGGGTGACACACCTAAACACTCTTTCTGAACTCTCCCTCGCAAACGGGCTTCAATGCTTGCAATTCTCCGGGCTCTGTCCATTCTTCTCAAGCCCGGCATTCCACTCTGTTCTACAAACTAAGAGACCCATGACGGCGTTTCGTTAAGACCCCTTAAGTCATATGACTTGAACTGTCCTGATAATCTAGACGATTTTCCATAGCGTATCGCCCTTCCGCACGCTTTCATCCTGCCGGGGTAGGTCACTAATTTCTAGCTGCCTCTTGCACCGACCAGTGCCAAAATAAACGCAACAGCTATTTTCCACTCCACTTTTATTTGATCGAGATCTACTCTCGCAGGATGACTGAGAATGCGACACACATTCAGAAGGATCACACACACGAGTTAAGGATTTGGTATTCTCAATGTTGCAGGCACATTCCATTAAGCATACGTACCAATGTGGGTCTCGCAATCGCATGAAGCCATCTACCTGGGTTCTTCGCATGTTGCACCGGAGTTGACAACGACAAGATTTTTTCCAACAATATGGCACATGTATACTCACCCATTCCATAGAGGTGCAACTCCAGGGAGGAGAGACAGGAGCCGAGCGGGTGGAGGGGAGGAGTGAGAGAGAGAAGAAATGGTGGTCATGCCCTATTAAGCCGAGCTGAAGAGAATGTGGAGACTCCATCCTTTGGGTCTAAGGGCGATGTAAAATTATTGTCTCCTTCAACAATGGAGTCCAGCAAGACGGTGTATTAATGCCTTCTTTATCTCCTCTCCGACCAATAACTGCTTCCGCCATACAAAGAATGAGTGTTATCCTGACTCGTGTCTCCTCAGAGCGTACTTCAATGGAATTCCTATCGGGCTCGATGGATCTAACCATCTCTCTCATGGCTAATTTATAGGGTATTTTAAGCTTGCTTAATTTGGAAAAGAAATGCGTACCAGCTGTTTGGCCGGTCTTATGATGGACCGCAACGAGAGTAGCCTATTTGACCACCATTCGTAGAGCTTGTGACAGTCGAATGACCAAGATACACGACCAAATGTCATCGGCATCCATAAAATGCATCGTTGATAAGCTTTTTCGAGCCAAAAATCTTCTGACTTTTAATCGTGGCGTTTCACCTGCCAGCCCTGTCAACGATCTTTCTGAATCTCACTCGAGAGGTGCGGCAGCAGCTATGTACTGGTCTTTGAAACCTTTATCCCTTCCAATTTGTAAAGTGCGGATGTATGTCTAGGAGCTCATGCTTCTACCACGCGAGTTGAAACCAGGTCTAAGTGATCTCTTTGGTGCAATTGATGAATACGCTCATAATGGGGAATATGGTGCGATCTCCTGAAGGTCTAGGGGTCGAGAAACGGAGAAGGGTCCGTAGTGCCATCAGTTATCTTGGTTTGGGTAGCAATTGATGTGAGGCGAAGAATATGGCTTCAAAAATTATGAAAGAAGCGGCCCTGAGGATAAGCGGATCGCAAACGGTAGAATGAAGAAAATGTTTTGATCCGTGACTGATATTCCAACCCTTCAACATACCAGCGTATGGAGAATATGGTGACTGAAAGATGGTTTGGTGTTTATCTTCTATCAATTTTGCGTTTCGCAGCGTTACGTAGAAGCGACATCGCGACAGAGGCAACCACTTGCATAGTATAAATAGGTAAATAATGCATGGTGGTGGTGGGAAGCTTTCGATTAATGGACTCTATATAATGGCGCCCTACTTATCCTGGAAATAGAAGAGGAGGAACCTGACTCAAGATAAGACATTATCAAGGCCCAGGGACTGGGTCCTGAAGCAAAAATCTCTTCCAATTTTGGGGAAAATGAAAAATTTTGAGTTGGGAGGGGAATCTTGATTAGAAGCATTCCACCTAAATAGAAGTTTTTTATATATATTTTTAACAAATAGAAAGTAAAGTTTTTTTTTTTACTTTAAAAAAATTTTTTTCTAAAAACTGTATTATCCAACTCTCCTAAATAAAGGGATTCCATTTTGAATTTTTTTTTTTATTTAAATATAATGTTTTACAGGAATTTTTTTATCTTTCTCCACATTCATCTATATTTAAAAATTTTGATTTTTAATAATTATATTTTTAAAATTTGTCTTGTTTTTTTTAAAGTAAAGGTCATATTTTTTTGTTACCAATTTTTGATTGTTGACAAGTTGACAAAAATTTGTTAATAGTGAGTTCCCATACTACAGTTTTTTTAACAAAAAACAAATATGACCGTTAACTTTTTGGTTGCCAAATCCCATGTTAAAAATGACCGTTAATAGCAATTTTTGTCAATTGTCAACAATCAAAATTGATAACAAAAAAATATGACTACTACTTTAAAAAATAACAAGACAAATTTTAAAAAACTATAATTATTAAAAAAATACAAATTTTTAAATATATGAATGTTGGAGAAGGAATAAAAAAATTCTTAAAATATTATATTTAAATAAAAAAAAATCAAAATGAATCCTTACTTTAGAGAGTTGGATATAAGTTTTTAGAAAAAAAAATTTTTTAAAGTAAAAAAAAAAATTTTACTTTCTATTTTTAAAAATAAAAATAAAAAACTTTATTATGGGAATGCTCTAATCAAATTCCTCCAACTCAAAATTCATTTCCCCTAAAATGGAGAGATTCGATCCTATATTATATAAGGATTCCTTTGGTTCATTTAATGTGGCCGATTAATGCCAGTACGACCTTCCCTTTTTTTCTTCACATTTTTGGTGGTCCCCTTTCACGACGGGACCACTCATTGTGAGAAAAAAATCTTTCCATCCGGATTTCAATACCGGATGTTGTGATCTACGGCATCAAAACATTTCTTCATTCTACCCTTCAACTACTTCCATCAAGAGCGCTTTTCACAATTTTGAGCATTCCTTCACTCACATTCAACAATTCAAGAAATGGCAGGACTACTTCTCTTCGACCCTGCCTACGAGATCGCACATCTCTTGGGCTTACTCATTAACAAAGAGATCACACGGTTCGTGGGTGTCGAAAATGAGCTTGAAAGCCTGAGGAACACGGTTTCATCAATCAAAGCTGTGCTGCTGGATGCGGAGGAGAAACAGGCTGCAGGGAACCATGAAGTCAGAGATTGGCTCGAAAAGCTAGAAGATGCCATTTATGATGCCGATGACTTGCTGGATGCTGTTTCCACTGAAGCTCTTCGAATGGAAATAATGATCCATCATAAGACGGCCAAACAGCTGGTACGCATCTTCTTTTCCAAATATAGCAAGCTTAAAATACCCTATAAGATTAAGGCCATGAGAGAGAGGTTAGACGCCATCGACGCCGATAGGGAGAGATTCCACTTGGAAGTACGCTCTGAGGAGACACGAGTCAGGGATAACACTCATTCTTTTGTATGTGCGGAAGCAGTTATTGGTCGAGAGGATGATAAGAAGGCAGTTATACACCGTCTGCTGGACTCCAATGTTGAAGAGAATATTTCAATCCTTCCAATTGTTGGCACCGCTGGATTAGGAAAGACTACATTGGCTCAACTCATTTTCAATGATGACGAAATCAAAAATCATTTTGAGCTCAATATGTGGGTGTGTGTCTCTGATACCTTTGATGTGAAAAATATTGTTGAAAAAATCTTAGAATGTGCAACAAGGAAGAAACCAGAACCCATTGAAATGGGTACATTGGTAGGTATGCTTAAAGAAGAAATCGATGGCCAGAAATACTTACTCGCTGTTGGAATGATGTATGGAGATGAGGATGATGAAAAATGGTGGGAGTTGAAAGAACTGCTGCATGGGTGGGGTGCAAGAAGGAAGTAAGAATATTAGTGACTACCCGCCAATGAAAGCGTCGCAAGGCGCATACGCTATGAAAGTGGTTGCAAGGATTATCGGACGTTCAAATCAGTATACCTTAAGGGGTTTAAACGAGAAGACGCATCATCGGGGTCTTTATTTATAGTTGGAATGGCGTTTTGAGAATGGGACAAGAGCCCGGAGAATTCAAGCCTTTGAAGCACTTGGGGGGAGATCCTAGAAAAGTGTTTAGGTGTCCTCTTTGTTTTTTTTTTTTTCGCATAAGGACAATCGGACGTAGCTACGCCTCGAAAAATTCCGAGAAAGAGAGTGGGTTGGCTTTTAAGAACTATGAACTCTCAAAAAACAAACTCATATAGAAATGGAAATCTTACCCAACTCTTGAAGCTGAGTTACTATCAACTTCCTTCACTTTGAAGCCTGCTTGCTTTAATTGTGTTTGTATCCAAAAGATTACGAGTTGATAGATCAATACTGATTATGCTTTGGATAGCACAAGGTTTGTCAAGTTATCTAATCAAAAAATCGCGATGCTTGAGGAGAGGTTTGGTAATGAGTATTTTATGGATTTACTTTCAAGATCATTCTTCAAGAAGCTGAGGACGGGATGAATCGGTAATGTAATTCGATTCAAAATACCGATGTCATGCATGATCTTGGTAATATCGAGTGGCCAAGATCATCATCACCACATTAGAATGATAAGGAGGAGGAAACATTAGTGATAAAATACTCGACACACATCTCCTTTTCGGTTGATTGTGATGCAAATTTTTCATCAATATCATCTTTTTGTAATAGGGCAAGGAGGATACGGACATTCTTTGACTCAATCACCAAGGACTTTAAGGACAAGGATGATTGTGATGCACTTTTTTCATGTTTCAAGTTCTTTGCGCCGTGTTGGGAGCTGCACGGGAGATATCTTTTATTTTGTGCCAAGGCTCTAGTTGGATAAGTTGAAGCATTTAAGATTATCTGATCTTCTGAAAACATATCAAGAAGTTGCCTAATTCTTATAATCCAGGTTGCTGAATTTGCAAACACTAAGACTGCTCCAACTGTGTGTCACTCAAAGAATTGTCCGGGAGAGACATTAAATAAATTAGTCAACCTCAGGCATTTTGAGATAAAATCAATGGGTCCTGCTTGACTTATATGCCGCGTGAGATTGGGCAAATGACTAATCTTCAATACGTTATCAACATTTGTGGTCACTCGGAGTTCTCACTCCAGGCATCAGCAGTGGTTACAAGAACTGACGGACTAAAATAACCTCAGAGTGAGAGTTAGTGGATTCGAAATCTGGGACATGGGGGAAGGGTGTTGCGTCAGAATATAAGGCTGCAATTTAAAGGAGAACAACATCTTCATGCTTTGTCTTTATTGTGTGAGTTGATGAAGGAAGTTTCAATGTTTCCGACTGTTGAGGATGAAATGTCATTGGAAGGTTCCAACCGCCACCCAAATCTGAAATGGCTTCAATTAGGATACTATCTGGGTTCAAGGCTTTCGAGTGTCTTTTGTCATTCGAAATCTCGTTAGATTTCGTTAGAGTCTTGTAGGAGAATGCCCATATCTGGGCCACCATTGATTTCAATGGCCTTCTCTCAGATATCTTGATCTTTCATAAAATGGCATGCGTATTGGTCATATCAAGCAGTGGGTGATAGCAATGGAGTTTTCTTCCACCCTTGGAGCAAATCAATCTCTCTTGTTGCCCCTAATCTCGGGGGTGGTGGAAGGAGGGAGCATTCATTTTTTCCCTTCCTTTCCTCGTCTTTCAACATTATCCATTGAGAATTGCCCTATTTTGACTTCCATGCCAATGTTTCCACATCTTGAAGAAAAGTTGGTCCTAGTAGATGCTAGCTGGAAGCTACTGCAACAGACAATGATGATGAATATGACAACACCGCAAAGCCCAACGTCGATAGCAACAACCTCCCATTCATCCACTCCTCTCTCAAAATTGAAGTCCATAGAACTGAGTCGCATTTCGGATCTAGAAACTCTGCCAGAGGAGTGGTTCCAGAACCTCACTTCTCTCAAGTATTTGACGATATCTGGTTGCCCTAAATTAAAGTCTCTCTCCTCAGGTATACAACATCTCACTGCCCTTCAACACCTGGTTCTTATTGATTGTCTTGAGCTTGAGGTGGCCAATGATGAGGATGGGATGCAATGGCAAGGCCTTATGAGCCTCCTCTCTCTTCGCTTCTCTGGACTGCCAAAATTGGTGTCTCTACCCTCGTGGCTTCAACATGCTACCGCTCTACAAACACTCGAGATTTCAGATTGTCAAAGCATGATGGCTATACCAGAGTGGATCCACAACTGCAAATCACTTCAAGTGCTTGAAATTCGTTACTGCTTGAGTTTGGCATCACTGCCCTTAGGAATGCGTAGGCTAACCTCTTTGCAGAGGCTAACAATTGTGGACTGTCCCATCTTACTGCAAAGATGTAAGAGAGACACAGGTGAGGATTGGCTCAAGATTGCCCACATCTCAGACTTAGACTTACGGTATCCGCCTCAGCAAGAATAAAATTCGAGCACCCATGCATCTTTGATTGATTTAGGTATATTACTCATCATTTTATTTGAATCCTTCATAGAAATTGAATTACACACATGCTGCCCCTTCATTTTCTTCATTTTTCTCTCTCAGTATTTCTTGGTTGTTAAATTTCAGATGCATAAGCGGCGCAACATATTGAAGCACGGATGAAAGTGGATTCGAAGCTTGTTCAAAAATCTAGGGCATTGCATTCGTGATTCTTCACATTTTGGAAGAAATGGTTAATAAATTATTATTGTTTTATTTCGTTTCTTCATTTCCAAGGATACATAGTTTTGTTTAAACGGCATTGATGAGGTGATGTATCCTTGGTGCTTTATTTCTCATTGTTTTAACAGAGTGAAAATTGGCACTTGGTGAAACTCGAGCAAATGTTGTGCGGAAGATCCAATCCGGCAACAACACTCTGAGAACTACCTTGCTGTGCAGGTATTCTTTTGGTTCAATTCTTTGTTACATATAAGCTTCTCACATGTCACTTTATCTAAAAATAATCAATTAAAAGATTTAGCATTTGAATAATTCCACTCTAAATATCAATGCCTATACCATGTACGAGAATTGAATTAAGTGCAGAAATGGGAAATGGCAGCTTACTTAGGTTGCTGTCCATGTCTGTTTTATAACATCAATGTAGTATATTTGTACACTTGATAAACATAAAAAAACAAACATTTCAAAATAACACTAGATACAGCTGGTAGATTGCTACTGATCTACAGCTAAACAACTATTCAAATATACAAGAGAAATAAGTGGTGACAATCTTCATCCTTCTGGAACAGATGAGGTTGAAATTAGTAAGGAAACAATATGATCCTTATCTGATGTAGAAGATAAAATACGGCAGTGTTTGAATCCTGGATGATATTCTAACTATAGCACAGTTAGAGGTCTTGGACTCTGCTGCTGACTTGGAGTCCTTGGAAGGCTTGGACCCCAATGTAAACTCAGACAATGAACAATCTGCAGCAGGTGATGTGGCAGTGATAATTGTATCCTTAACATATTGTTGGTTAATTAGCTTAGTTTGAAATAAAATAACAGTGATACATTGTATTGGCTCAGCCCTTTAGAGTTTAGATTTGCATGATTTTAGGGATGCATTTCAGTTTATGCTCCAATTTGACTGGATATCTCTTGCCATTAATGCAACTAATTAAGTGGAAATTGTTCCTAAACATTATACTCTCATATTGCTTCTAACTTCTATATCTTGATTGCCATGGTTTAAGACAATAGGTTGATGTGCTTATGGTACACAACAAATTCAAGGGCTTCCCATTTTCTAATGGGTTTATTTTTGGCTCTGTTGGAGCTCCTAACAGCACAATCTGTTTTTCATCTACTAGAATATGGGTGGGTGATTTTAGCTTTAGTAAATGTCTCATTTGGGGGGGTTCCTTTTATTTTTACATTCTATTAGAGTCTAAATGTCATTTGGGTGATTTTCACTTTATGATTAAATGTCATGAATTTAATTTTCATTCGATACAACCAATGGATACTGTGAAGGAGTGAAACAACTTGAGGAGTACACAAGTGAGACTAGGATATACATGAAGGACACCCCCTTAATTAAATTTTAAATACCGACCTCTTCACCTGCACCTTATTTATTATTCTCTCTCAATATTTCTTGGTTTTTAAATTTTCAGTTGTAAAAGCAGCAGAACTAGTTGAAGCATAGAAGAAACATTGGATGGAGATTCCGAGCTTAATTATTCAAAAATTCAGTGAACTGCAATTTTTGTAACAAGTTAACAACTTAGTGGTGATTATCTCCTTTCTTGTTTTCTTCTCTTCTATTCATAAAAAATTTACTGCATACATGATTCTTCAAAAATTAGGAGAAACAGTTAGTAAATTCTTTTTTTTCTCTTTTGTTTCTTCATTTCTACTCTTTTAAGACTGAAAACACTATAGGTGTTGTTTTGGTACTTCTTAACTACATAGAATTAGCATGTAATTAGTTAATCAAACATATTAATATTAAAGTTAAGACACTTGAATGATATATTCTCGTGTTTTTCCTAACTGACGCCAGGTAATTCACTTTCCAAATAAGATGACAAGAGCCAACAGTATCAATGTTGGAACTGTGAAATGGCCACCTCAACAATTTCAAAGGGACTTGCATTTTTTTCATAGTGAAAAATTAAGGTAATTGGATGTTTATTAAAGAACTGTATTTTTGGTTTCTTTCTAGATTACCACCTCTTAAAAACATGTAAATTCTTTCAAGACTACTTTATATGCCTGGTGATGCAAACAGTCATTTAATTCATATGTTGAATTAGATACGAAGCTGACAGCTATATCCTGGTGATGCAAACAAGTGGTTGGAAAGACTTGGATGCTCATATCTTATACCAGCAAGCAATACCTTCCCCACGGTATGATAGATGATGTTTCATTACGAATTATACAAATCCAGCTCTAATATGTACGATTAAGAATAAACTCACAGTCTAACTATACTGAATTACAATTTCTGTTTTCCTTGTTCAAATTCTTATTGGATTATGTGCCCACTCTTTTCGACAACTTGAGTGCTAATATCGTGGTTGATGGTAGCACAGTTAACCTTGGACTATGGTACACTGCTGGTAAGTAATTGCTTCATGGGTGTAATCAGTTTGCTGCTATAATTCTGTTTGAGACAGTTTATCAAGCTTATACTTAGAAATTTATATTATAAAAATTAGGCATTAGCAACTTGAATTAGATTTTTTTTTTTGTTGTTGGTGTGTTTTTTTTCAACCACACACACCCTTTACAAGTTTAGTTTTCATAGAGAATAAAATTATGTAACTCCCTATATACTTAATGAAGTTGGTGAATACAGGCCAGGAGGAAAGCCAACTATGAAAATATCTCCAAGAAGGTTTTTCATCAAAACCCAATAACATTTGTTCTTAATTTCTTTGGTTAATTTATGAGTAATTCTCCAGGATCATCCTGACACGCCTATTTCTTGGCTTCCAGTGAATTTTTGATCGAGCTGAGGCATTACACCCCAACTGTGCCAATAGTGCTTGTAGGAACCAAACTTCGTATGGATTAATTTTAGTAGTTGAAAAATATCAATCTTGACTAGCCAATACAAGCCGATTTAAATTTAACCACATAGTTTGGGTATGATCTACTGCAGATCTATGGGAAGACAAGCAGTATAATTTGATTGATCATCCTGGCGCTACATCAATGATCTTGCAGTTGACTGCTGTATGGAAATGAGGATTGTCGACCAAAAGAGGGAGGGAAAATTCGTATGCTAGTGATATGAAGGTTGATTGAGATACAAAATGGTCTTTAGTGCAGATTTTCTTCTACTAGGACTCACAGTGGTTGCCTGTCCAGATTTTAGTCATTTCAAATTCACTGAGACTGGAATTTTCAATTTGATTTGTTTTTTTTTTTTCTAAGTTTCTGGGTATGTAGTATTCCGGAATACGTCAGAGATATCTTCATAGCTATGACTTTTGCTATATCCATTTGTTAGCATAGATATAATCGTGAGGTGCAGTGAAGAGGAGTCTATTCTTGATATACATTTTGTGTAATTCAAATTTCACAATGAGCAGATTGTCCGAGTCCCATCAATATCCAGACCAGGCTGCTCCACAGCAGCTGAAACTACGATTTCTTCAAATTTGCTTCAAGGAAATTATGAGGGAAAAGGATTAGGACTCCAAATTTGCAACTTAACAAAACAAACAGAGAGCGTAAAGGCATGGAAGAAGAGATAAAGTTTGCAGACTTGAAAAACAAGGCCAGCCCGCATAAAACACTTGACAGAAGATCAAAAAAGCACCGAAAGTAGGCAAAAGATAAAAAAAGTTTGACAAAATGGAAACAATTGATAGGCGTAGGTCACATGTCAGATTTATTTTAGAAACAATATTAAAATTAAAATAACCTCCTCCGGATTGGATTTTTATCCTTTAATAGGTGATTACAAAAACATTTCCTGTAAAACATTGCCTCCTTTAGACAATGCTTTCTTGGAAAGTTTTTTGCTTTTTAGCAAAAACTAAAAACATTATCAAATAACTCCAAACACAAAACGCTAAAAAATTACTTTTATTTTTATGTCACACTGGAACATTTTTTTTCACAAAAAAGAAGAAGCAAAACACACCCTCTAACTTCAAAAAATTAGAAAAGAAGAGTAAATATACAAGTCAATCCCATGTTTATCTTGTGTCAACCCAAAATTGATGTGGTTTTTAAAATCACCATTGAATTTATGATAGATCATTATTGACTTTTGACCCAACAATAATTTTTAAAAGCCACATCAATTTTTGGTGTCAACCTTATGGACATATGATTGACATGTATCGTTACTTAGAAAAGAAAAACTTAGATGGCCTCTCCAGACTCTACGGTTATGGATTGGAGGCCAATAACCTCTTTGGTTGGCCATGGGCCAACAAGTCTTTTTTTTTTTTGTTTTTTTTCTTAGTATTTTCTTAGGAATAAAATAAATTTTTCATATCAATCTATCAGAACAATTATCCAAAAATGGATGGAAGAACTTATTTGATATCTTTTTCAAATCTTAAAAATTTATGGGTTAAATGCTTTTTTAGTACTTGGGTTTTGACCTTTTTTTTTTTTTTAACCACCTTGGTTTTATTTTTTATCGTTGAGATACCTGGGTTATAGATAAAGACATAGATGGTACCTCCGTTAATGTTCTGGTAAAAATTTTAACGGCCCTCCACGTCATTGCCACCTAGCCCCTTTTAGAATGCGACACCTGTCCTATCTTTACGCGTCATTATCCTAACTGACCACATTAGCGCAATTTTACCTTCACCTTCCTCTTCCTACCATCTATCCCCAAATTCATGTAAACCCTACTGAACCAGTAGTTGAACGAAGTCAACTACCTAGGTTCAAGGAAGAAATGGCATCAGCATTAGGTCACTTACGGGATTCGAAAGGAAAGGAAGGTTCACATGGCGTTGATAAGGTATGTTCTCCAAAGCAAATCAAATTTGTTGATTTTATTTGGAAAGATCTCTGGTGGAGATCTAAGGTATATTTTTTCTAGGACCAGACGAAGTCATCATCATTTGGGTCTTCTTCGGTGGGCCGTTGTGAGATGTCTTGAGTCTGTTTTTGCGATTTACCCACACCGTTGAGGACATCATGGACTAAGGACAACCCCGAAAGATGGTTTTGGGGTTGTGCCACCTATGATTCGAATGTAAATAGTTTCCATCTACTTTTAATTGTTACTCTTGAAGGGGTTGTTACTTAAGTTGATTGGAATGCTATCCTCCAACATGCAGAAAAAAGAAGAATGTCGTTTTTTCAAATGGCTGGACAAACTAACATGTGAAAGGGGTATGAAGATATTACCTGAGATGTTGAAAATGGTTAAAAACATGAAGGCTATGTTTGTTAACCTCTTTACCCCTTTCCCTTTTTTTTCTCCCCCAAAATCAATACCACTTTAATATTCCATCAATCACTTTTTAATAATTTTTTTTACTTTTTATATCACATCACTCACTTTTTATTGCTATTCAAAAAAAAAAAAAAATCTCACTAAAAAATAATTTTTTTACTTTTCCATACAAAAAATTCACAACATTCTTCCAACTTTATATTACATCAATCACTTCTTATTACTATTCCAAAACAAAAACAACCCTAAACAATTAACAAACACACTCGAAGTGTGCAAATGATTGCTTAATGTCAAGGGTAAAAGTCCTGGAGGATGAAAATGATTGCTGAATGGAAAAGAGTTAAAGTCCTGGAGAATAAAAATGACAGTAACATGCAGCAATTGAAGAAGGAAGCTGATAGACACCTGGAACATATTAGATGTTTATTCTTTAGTAAAGCAAAATACATTTTTTAATTCAAAGCTTTTCTACGATATAAATCACAAGAACGTGATGAAAATATATTAAATTCTCATTAATAACATGTCGTATTTTTAATAGATAGCATTTTTCAAATCTTGCGATGTAAAAAACGACATAAATTTACGTAATTTGAGAATCTACACTTTTAAAAAAATTAAAAAAAATCCTTATCCCAATACGTTATCGTAAAAATTTCAGAAGCATAAGGGCATTAAATAGAACAACCAGGACATTAACTAAACATACTAAATGCATAGATTTAAAAAAAAAAAACTTTAGTAAACTTAAATGCGAAAACGTAAAGTCATAAAACATAGATTCAACAAAAGTTCTTAAAATTCTCTGTTGTGCCCTTATTGAAAATAAAGTGAAATGAAACATAACATGACATGCACCTTTACCATCTACTGGCCTCCTAGTTTGTCTTTTCCTGACATGAAAAAGGAAAACATAATAGTGAGCGAACGGCTCAGTAAACAACATTAATTCCCAACCAATTAAAATCCGGTTGGGCTCAAATTTTTTCCTACAAATAAAAAAAATTCTTTTGAAAACTTTCAGTTCAGCATACAAGAGAAAATTTTATTACTGCTTCATAAAACTAAACTTTGAGGGAAAAAAAAAAAACTCGTAACTTCTTCTTATACTATGGCCTATACATACCATTACGTCTTGTATGTATTGGGCTGCACATAATCCCGAAAGACTCATTCTCATCCCGTGGCCGCATGAAGAGTCATCTAGGTCAAATAATTAACCTTCGTGCACTCAGTGGCTTAACATGGTGCTGGGTCACACTTCTCTTAGAGTAGTGCACTTCATCCCAACTTCGGTACCGTACTATGCATTATTTCATTTTTAAGCCAAATACTTAACTAAAAGTATCCACCTCTTCATATGCCCTTACTTTACTCTTTCTTAAATCCTTATCTCAACATCTCAGGTTTCAAACACGTGAGTCTTAACTCTACAGTCTAATTATACTACCCCTAGTCGGAAGTTGGTCCTAATCGTCGACCCTTCGTGGCTTTTCTCACTTATAAAAAATATTTATTGGGTTAAATACATTTAAGCCTCTTGAACTATTAGTTATTTTCAAAAAAGTCTCACGAATTGACAAGTGTACATTGACTGCTTCTCCAAGATGGCACATTTCCAAGGTTGCTCAAAGACCTTTGGCGCCTCTCGTGCCGCCTCATTATTTGTTTTTTAAGGGAAAACTTCACAAAATCCCTATGAACTTCAACGCGTTTCAAAATAACCCCTAAAACTTATTGGCTTTAAGCTTCTGGGATAAGTGGTCATTTTAACATTGTATCAAAGGCTCAAAGCTAAAGGTCTTAAATTCAAACATTGACTCAATCATTTACCTCTCATTTCAATTAATTAAAGTATTCTTTTTAGGGGGATGGCCGGAGTACCTGTGAATCCAGATTGCACATGGAAGGACTCTCTCGACAAGTTGTTCGACCTAGGACCAGAGCTTGATGACAACTAGTACGATGTTGGTAACATCGTGGATGACCCTCTTGACGACCTTCAAGACAACCATTATGTTTATGTGTGGAATGAGTATGCTTGGGAACCGCCGGCTCGGGTGAATGGATGGGATGAGATCTTCCAAGAAGTCACCAAGCATGGATCTTGTGAAACAAAGGTAGTATTCTTGTCCTTATCTGTTGTTTCTGAAATTTCGAGGACAAAATTTTATAAGGAGTGAATAATGTAATGCCCCCAAAGATTTTACAAGTTTAAGGACATGTTTTGGAGCCTTAGACGTTGGAGAACGTTTGAAGGATTATGTGGAACGTTCATGGTTGGATCAAACGTTCGATATGCGGCGTGATGTGTGCACACTGTTCACATGAGGTCATGCGTTGAGTGTGTGTGTCAGATCTTACCAAATGTTCGATATTTTTCTGAAACGTTTGATGCTTTTGTCAAACATTCGATAGAAACCCTAAGACCGTTGGGTAATAGTATATCAAACGTTTAATGCCGTGCCATAGAACGTTCGATAGACCTAAAAACCCACCAGTTTTTAACCAGACGCTCCAATCCTATAAATAAGAGCTCTACCCCTCTCTTCTACTATTCACTCTCGACTTAGAGCTTAGAGAACCTTTGTGAGTGTGTGAAGAAGAGAGTTTGGAGAAAGAAAAAGTTTTTGGACTTTGAAGGTATCCATCCTAACCTAACTCATTCTCATATTGTTATTTGCTTATTGTTACTTTATTTAGGTAGTCTTAGCTTCTGTATTATTAGTGGTAGGCTTGATCATTAAGGTTATGTTGGCTTTATGTTGGTTTAAGGAGTTTAGCACTTCAAACCCCGTTTTTGAAGTGAGAAGCTCCTTATTTCTCCTTATGAGACCTTAGGGAAACCTTAGGAGATGTTAGAATCTAGAAAGGACTGAGGTTCTGGTCCAGAATTAGTTTCTAGACCATATCAAACGTTCGACCCTCCTAGTTAAACGTTCGATGTTCGGGCCTGGAATGTTCAACCTTTTGGTCAAACGTTTGATGATCTGACAGAATGTTCTTTTGGGTTGTTAGAAGTTTAGAATTGTTTAGCTCAATGCATAAGACTAATTATACACTACAAAAAAACCAGGTTTTAACATCGTTTTTGGCCTCAAAAGGGATGTTAAAACGATCACATCGCTTTTTTAACATCCTTTTGAAAGCGATATAAAGTCTAACGTACTAAAAAAATTTTAACATCGTTTTGGGTCTAAAAGCGATGTTAAAAATTTTTAACATCCCTTTTAAGAAAATGGATGTTAAAAATTTTTCACATCTCTTTACTTGAAAGCGATGTGCAAATTTTTTCACATCTCTTTACTTAAAAGCGATGTGAAAAATTTTTAACATCACTTTCTCAAAGCGATGTTAAAAATTAACATGTATATTTTTATGCAGCAGATGCAAAATACTACATCTGCTGCATAAAAATACACAACCTGTTCATAAAAATATACAACCTGCTCACATCACGTAATCAAATGAATTAAACTTGATATTAGACAAATATAAAATATTATATCTCAATAAACAAAATTACAATATTATTGAATTCCATAACATGGGTAACAAACCCACTTTACACAAACATCCATATCACTCAATATAAAGAAACACAAAATTACAATATTACTAAATTCCATAACGTGGGTAACAAACCCACGTTACACAAACATCCATATCACTCAATATAAAGAAACACAAAATTACAATATTACTTGGTTCCATACATAACGTGGGTACCAAACCCACGTTCCACAAACATCCATATATATCACTTAATATAGAGAAACATATAAATATCGTACATAATTAAAAGTTTAAAATACACCAAAAATACTCTTAACAAGCAGAAAACTTCTAGCCATGCCCAATACTTGTTTAGCCTTCCATTCCCAACACATAGTTGTAGCTCAGCCACTGCATACAAAAGTTATACAATATAGGTAAATAAAATTTACTTTAAATTTAATGACAAATTAAGCAGTGTAATGACAAAAGAGCACCAGAATAAGGCTTTCTGTTACCTCGCATTCCACCAACTCCTCCAATAACTTCTGAGCTGATTGGATAAAATGTAAGCTCACAAATCTCACAAATC
>FXXK01001264.1:42212-53952 GCA_900184695.1 Betula pendula
TCAACCTTGCAACAGTAATGAGTAGTCATTTAGTGATCAAACGCCTCCATTAGAAAAGGGAAAGCAAGCAAAAATTCAGATACAACTAAAAGTCTATTCCACAAGAATTCAAAATAACATTTAGGAACACCATATCGAAACATACACAAAGAAATGTTGGAAACTTAAAACATTTTCACCTATCTAATATATTTTTAAATCACTTAAATATTAGGCCATCGCTTTTATGGGGACTGGTAAAAATATCTATTGTACAAAAGCTTAGTAAAATGTGAGAAGATGAAGCAAAGGCAAAAGAAAAAAAATCCAACAAAATATTTAAGCATGTTGAAATGGTTTTTAGCAGTATATATAAGTTGTGCGAAAACACATGCTTGCTCAAAATGCCATCGCACAGGTTCCATGTGTGTTAACATTAGGGAAATATTATTTGCATGACAATTTATGCCTACTAAGTAACAAATATCAAAAATATTGTGTACTCACTACTCAAATTATCTTAAAGGAACATACACAAACACAGACATATAAATATATGTGTAGATATGACAAGGAACAAAGATGTACATGAGCAAGGAATTTATCTAGAATAACACATAAATGAGAGCACAAATGTACCTTTACAAACGATAAGAAAGTGATGGAGGGTTTAGAGTCCTGTAGGTTCACAAAAACATATCCAAACGTAAAAAATTTGTCATAGACAAACAAATTAACATAGAGACAAATGTCATTTTAAAAAATTACCAAAAAGGAAATAAACTAGGTATATACTATGTTCTACTATATATAAAATATATGATAAAAAATTACCAGAAAGGACATAAACTAATAAATTTTTTGTTCTCTTTATATACTATGTTCTACTATATATAAAATATAGGATAAACACGAGCCTCGATAACTGAACCAATCTTAAGGCGATCGTATGATGGTAAAAGGACGAAATTTTTTTACCAATTGGATTGTAGAAAATTTTTTTTAATCCAATCTCTAAAAATATTATGGATCCTTTAACATATAAGAAGCACTTTTTTTTATAAAAAAAAAAACACGTGCTTTTTACCTGCTTTTTTAATAACATTTTAGAAATAGATTTAAAAAATTTCTACAACCTATTTTGAAAGAAATTAATATAAAAAAAACACTCGAACATAACTTGAGACCAGACTATCTTTTAATCCAACCAAATTCTTTCAAAAATCTCAACTCACAAAATCAATAGGAGAGAGAGAGAGAGTCAAAATGAGGTCAATCAATGAGAAAGTTAATGCTTGCTTTATGCAGTTAAGTCTAGGTATGTGCATTGGTCTGTTCAAATTTTTCGCTGAAAGGAGTATTGAGATAAATAATATTAGATATGGATGTCTATATGCAACTTTAGTCCCACAAATCAATCTTTAAGCAGCCATCTACTCTTATGTTACATTTTCACATTCCAACTGTTCATCATCTTCTTCAATTTAGCCTCATCGTCTGAATTATATTGTTACTGTTTGCTCTGTCCTGTATGTCTCTCTCATCTCCTTAAATTATCACTATTTGATGGAAGAATGCACTTTTGAAGCAACCTACTACAAAATCTATTGATATAAGAAAAACAATTGGTAAAAATTTAATTCATACTATTATCCCAACAGGAACTCATTCAAACTCCACATGGCTCACCATAATGCTAGATTAAGCCAAAAATGATGAAAGAATAAAACAGGCACTATGTTGTATATTTCGCCCACACTTGGCGTCATACATGCTTTTACAGTAGGAAAAATAGCAAAAATATCACAGACCTTGAAAATGCTAGCTACATAACAAACATCAAGTGTGAAAAACAATCACATAAATAAAATAGGATTTGAAAGAAACACATAAAAGCTAATAGANTTGAGAAATTCAACAACAAGAGAAATAACATACTGAGTATTTTCTGAAGCCGAGAAAAAATCATCACTATACTTTCTTGTAGGAAATTTTGCTACAACCGCAGGTTCAAGACCATGTAAACCTCGCTCCAGCTGTATGATAAAAGAGTGAATGATGGTATGTGCATGGCCAAGGCAGAGTAATCTATTTAAGATAGTTGAATTGCTAAAAAGGAAACCAATCATAAATTATATTACACAGACAAACCCAATAATCCAAAACATATCACACTAGTTTTCAACTTTTGCGTAGATCAACTAAAGTGGTCAGTTAAGACTGTCGAGTAAAACACAAACTAAAAACAGAAATTCTTTGAAATAATCTTCAAATCACCATTTAAATTTAAAATAAAATTGAATAAACCATATGGGTTTTCAACACCACATAGAGATAAATCTTGAAAAGTGATCAAGCAGAATAAAATTTAGTGTTAGACTGATATCCACAAATCCTCTTCTATATAAAATACAGAATATGTATAGATAATCTCTGCATAGCTTAAAAGTGTTAAAATGCTTATACCTTCGAGAATCAATCTACATTATCAATTGTTTTATTCATATCAAATCTAGATGATTTAATGAGTCTACATTTACATTTTCACTATATATATAATTCTGCAAACTTATATATTTTATTAAACAATGTATTTAATGATATCAACTTAAAATTTTTCTACAATCCAATTGCTGTCTTCAATAACTATTCTCACCTGCACCTCCACAAGCAAAACAATATCCAATCTAAACCATCGGATCACCCCCAAAGTAAAAAGCTGCACGTTTTTATAAAATCGGACGGTTATAAACATCCCAAACAGTCTATCACAGTAGAATGAGTGTATTGTAGATAGGCCAAGAGAATCTCCGGGGAACACGCAAAAAACCAAAAAAATCAGGGGAAGATCCGGAGGAGAAAGAAATCTAGCAGGAAAAAGAAATCTATTTTATGGGAAATTTATGGGAAATTTTTAATGTTAAATTAAATGAATAAAACAAATCTGAGCACAAATTTTCGTATTGCCGGTTCTGGGAAGAGGTGGCCGCTGGTCGTCGCCGGAGGAGAATGACCGGAGGAGACGCTGGTACTAGCCGGCCGGAGAGCGACAGAGAGACCCGGGAGCGACAGATCTGGCCGGAGTCGTACCTGCCGGTACTGGGAAGAGAGCTGTTCGTCGCCGGTGGATGCTGTTCGTCGCCGGCGGAGAATGACCAGAGGAGGGAGAGGGAGAGAGCTGACAGCTGAGAATGACCGAGAGCGACAGATGAGCGTTTAGCAAAAAAATGGTGTACAGGGAAAAATGCACAGCGGGAAGGGAAAGGCGCGGATTTCAAAAACTATGTCATGATGATTTAAAAGCTTTTATGATAACTCTTCAAAAGAATTTTGATAAAAATAATAACTTTGTGTTTTACTTCTTTAAATGTATATTTTCTATGTTCTTTAATGTTATTTGATGTTGTTAGATGATGTTCTAAGTCTAGATATAGTTATAGATATGATTGGTACGAGTTTTTAGACTTTCATGCATTCTGGGCCTTCACCTAACGTTCTATTGTTCTTGATCAAAGTTTGACAATCGTGTCAAACATTCGATGGAGACCAGAATACCAAAATTAGGGTTTTTAAGATAAAAAACACACATACTCCACGATTAGTAAAGAGATTACATTCTTAGCATATTGTTGAGTTGTTTCGGATGAACAATCAGACTGCAATTTTTGAAGTGCGATATGTCAGATGACTAAGCACATATTCTTTATGACCAAGTTACCACTTTTTATAATGCTATTTCTTTATACCATATTCCTATTTTGAATAAATCAACAATATTTGTATAGAAAGGTTATAGTACATCGGCACGTGTGGTAGAACGGTCATAGTCTTACTATTAATACAAGTTAATTCTATGGTCAAAGAGTTTTAATTATGAAGAGAGCCTTGAATCCAATAGTTAAGTTTTGTGACAGCGCATCATTTTTTGAGTGAGTCACTAGTTACAACTTTAATAGTCAATGTGAGCCACTAGTGGTCGGACTCGATCGGATTGCTAGTATAAGATGGTATGTTTGTATAATGTTCGGAGCATCGAAATTATACTAGAAGTCCTTTTGGACGCACTAACCCTACTGAGAGGGAGTAATGTCTCGGATAGACCATATTGTTAACATAGGACTATTTATATAGTATTCATGAGCATATTCTTGCATATGCAACATAGGTGTTTAATCGCCGAGATTATGTTCATTCTTAAAAAATTAAAACACAATTTTTTTCAAAGGGCAATAATAACGGTGATTAGACCCGCCAATTGTGAAAATATCATGTATAACTCATAACTACCTTTTTATAAATTTTATACATCATATCTTTTAAAATAACTTGCTTATTAAGTCAGCCGACTTACTCAGTTACTTTCTTCCCGTAAAATACTTCGATATTTTGCAAACCCTAAGGGATTTAATCAGTTGGAACTTGCACCAAGATTTTGGTATCAAGACAACAGTTCTTATATTCAGGTTTGATTTCTTAGATGTAAAGCTCTATGCTCATATTTATTGATGTTAGAATTATTTATTTTGTACTCAGCAACTATTCTGCTGTTTACTCTGATAAATGTTTAAATAGGGAATTCAGATAATTACCAGTTAGTTGTTTTGAACGCCCTATGGGTATTATACTTCGGGTTAATCTCTTTTCAATGGTTAATCTTGTGTATAAGATGATTTTCAAGCCAGTATTTTACATATTCTCTCTTAATGAGGAGAATAGAAGTATCATTGAGTCTTAATCGGATAATTAAGGCCGTGAGGCAAACCATGAATTTAATTACAAGTTAGCTAAATTCTTGGGGTGTTACATTCTCCGGGTGATCTTTGAGGAACTCGACCCCGTGTGGCTGAGTAGGATGTGGAGAGCTAGAGGAAACTCCTGACAAGATATGATAGATATAACCTATATACTTTATGTTGTGAAGGCTAGGCTTTGATTTTGTTGTTTAGTTAGATTTGGGTTGTAATTTCTTATGTTATTTTGATGATTGGTCTTTAACCATACATTTGGAGACATCGGTATTTATGTTATATTAGTGTTGTTTTCAGTTATTCTAATATTCTTTTATTTGTAGGTATTAGCTATTATCTCTATTTTTTATAAGTGATAAGTCTTTCGCTATAGACCCTTACCTCTAAGAGTGTATGATCCCTGAGTTTTAACCTGGGAGGTGAACCATTAAGTTATTTACCAGTTAAATGATTTTGTCAAGGCGTTACAATAAGTCACTAAACAGAGTAGTAACAAGCAAATAACAATATAGAAACGAGTTAGGCTATGATAGATACCTCCAAGGTCACAAAGCTTCCTCCTCTTCAAACTCTTCTTCTCACACACACACAAGGGATTTTTGAGCTCCAAGTCAAGAATGAACAGTATAAGGGAGGGGTAGAACTCCTATTTATAGGGCAGGGGCGCCTGGTTAAGGACTGATGGGGTTTTCAGTTGATCAAACGTTCGGTGATACAACATTAAACGTTTGATGTACTATTACCCAATGATCACAAGATTTTTTTTCGAACGTTTGACTAAAGCATCAAACGTTTAGTATTGTCTGACACACACACTAAACGCGTGACCTACGACGAACAGTATTGTACAGTACATCACGACAAGATCGAACTTTTGAGCATAGTACCGAACGTTTGATAGGGCATCGAACGTTTCATAGTAACCTTCAAACGTTCCCCAAATATTTGAGGTACCCAAACATCATTAACAAGTCTTTAATCTTGTCTAATCTTTTAGGGTATTACATTGCGTGTCAAGAAACTCAATCGCACTGAGTTCAATGCTTCGAGAAACATGAAATCAACCTTTAAGGACAATGGTCTTGCGTGATTCTATAGCATTGTGAGATCTTTTCTTATTATAATTATAATTTTTTTCATTTTATTTATCTTATTATTTATTTTTCTGGATTAATATTTTTAGTATCAAGAAGAAATGTTGCACCATCAAAATTATTTTACAACAAATCTTCACAAGCTTAGGGACCAAATCAGTAGAGAGAGAACTGTAAAACTAAGAAAAGAAAATTGAAAATAATATTTAAAGAAAGTAGAGAATGAAATAGATAGTTTGTTGGAATTAGTAGTGAAATGTGAGTAACTAAAATAGAAAAAATGTGTATTTTAAGTAGATAAAATAACAACTACTACTGGAGATGTTCTAAGAGATAAAAAGGAGTTTTAAGTTTTTTACCAGTATAAAGCCATAAATTTGACATTTTTAAGTAAAAAGAAAAAGGAAAATGGAAAAATGCATACAATGAACTTTATCAATCAAACACGGTATTTTATCCTACATGCAGCTCTTGCAAACAATGAAGACACATGTTTTTTGAATTGGATTTGACTTACGAGCTCTAAAAACAATTTAGAATACCTAGTGGGTTGTAGTTTTTTGTTGGTTCTTTTGTTTTAAAGGTTCACATTTAATTCAAGTGTTTCATGAGAAAGAGAAATAAAATAAAATTAAATATGATCCCTTAATTTAAAAATTAATATTGTAGTTTTTTTTTTTTTTAAAAAAAAGTAGAATTGACCCCACATCCGAATTGGATTTTCTATTCCTTTTCAATTCAAGCCGCTATGGTACATTAAATGGCACTCGTTTTTTCTACTATACAGTAGTTAATGCATGAGTTAAATATATTTTGACTTTCCAAACTAATAGTCGATTTTCATTAGCCCCCAAAATGACAGCTAATAGTCGTGCGAGCGCTACCGATTTTAAAATTTATAATTAACCGTTTGCGATAGATCGTATCCTTGTAGGATAGCTCTAAAAGAGGGTATCGTCCGCGGGAACTGTGATGGTTGATTTGTCAAGCTTTCGAGATCTTTTCTAGCTCAATTCATAAAAAGAAATATGTTTTTGGTTTTTTAAAACTTTAAAGACATAAACGTAAATGACTTAAACATAAATGACATAAACTTAAATGACATAATTGTAAATGACGTAAATGTAAATGACATTAAGTGTAAATGACATAAAGCGTAAATGACATAAATGTAAATGACATGAATGTAAAGATAAAGGTAGAATGCTGATTGTATCTAATTTGGGATCTTTAACAAAGGCATAATATGAGCGTGTAAATGTTGTCATTCCTTATAACAATCTCAACATAAAAATACTATTGAAAGAAAATAATAAAGCATTATAGTTTAGCACTAGTCACTTACCTAACACCCTACATGTGATATAACTCGTGTTCCCTAGCATGCGATATAAGTCATCTCAATAGCCTACACAATCTCATGAAATAAGCATAAAGTATCATAGGTTTCCACTCCACTTTCCACCTATTCTAAGTTATTCTAAGTGTGGATTGAGTCGTGGTCCCTAACATACCCTATTAAACTCACATAAAATCATGTCAAAAGCACTATTACATAGCTTATACATTCTCAATCAAAGACATCAAAAGCATTGAAATCATTCAAAACTTAAACCAATTCCTCATAGACAAAGAACAAGTTTTCATTTCAAATGGTATAATCTTAAAGAACAAACCCTTTGCATATGCAATTATCATACCATTTACACAAAATCCTAGCTAAATACAATCAACCTCAACTCATAACCCCATGGAAAAATTACACCAAACCCTAAAAAGGATTCATTTCCTCAAGGATTTAGATTTCTTCATTAGATTTGAAGAAATCCATTTCCTAAGGAGTATTGGAGCTATGGGTCTAGTTCTACTCTCTATACAGTAGCAAAACAAAGCAAAAGGAATTCAAAACTACTCATAAATCAAACTCCAAAACGTCCCCTCTGCTGTCTCGACAGAAAACACCATATATAAGCAAAAGAAGCCTTGATCTTTCTTGAGGAAAGATCAAGCTAAAGATCTGAAGTTCCAGGTGTTGTGGAGTCCTCTGGGGAGTGAATTCGGCGCCCACAATGTGTTGGCAAGTCGTAATTTTGGACCAAGAAATATCCCCACCGTCAACAGTTGTCAAAATGTTCTTCCAGTTTCTGGAAGCTACGATGACGCTCGAGCACCAGGGTTGGGCGCTCGAGCGTCATGTGCTGCTAGTGCTCAATTCCTGTGCGCGGGGCTCGCAAGCGTCAGGCTTCAGCTGACCCTCTTGCGGCTGGCGCTCAAGCACCAGAGATGGGTGCTCGAGTGTCACTCCTTCTACAGTACTTAAATTTCTCAAAATTATCTTCAGCCTTAATGTCCCTGATATGTCTTGAATTCTTATTAAGACCTGCAAAATAAGGCAAACACTAAAACACACTAAAATATTAGATAACAATACAAACTAAGGTATAACACATGCAAGTTAAGGGGCTTGAATGTATAATATTCAAGACTTATCACACCCCCAAACTTACATAATGCTAGTCTCTTAGTATTACAAAACTAAAAATAAAATGAAGCAAATATAAACAACTACTCTACTCCTTTGTCGTAGGAAACACGATTGCATTTAGTACATGCAACAAGCCTTTTAAACCCCTAGACATCCCCGAGTGAAGTCTCGTGAGGATTTAACAGAAATGTTACCCACAAACATTTTGCATGGTCATATTATCAAAGAGAATAGAGTATCACAAAAATCATGGTTCAAACTTCATTAACAAGCTTAAACTAATAAACCTCATCTTCACAACAACTTAGGAATTACAAAATATAATTACTTACTGATGGCTAGCTGAGATTTCATATATGTTCCAACTGGTGTAAAGTGAAATCAGCACATAGATATGAGGCTTCAAAATAATTGTCAACATGGATGGCGTAATACCTCAAAATTCACTGAACTACCTCATCAAATGAAACAACCAAGGCATGGTTACTATTTACCGACCTTTGATTATATTTACACAGCTATTAGCTTAACTCCATTAAGCTTCTAGTTGACCCATGTAACGAGTGTTTGGCCAATGACTCCCAAACCAGATGACTTTAGGACACTAGATGTAGAGACATCCCTAGGGGCTTTATACTCGAGTCAACTAGGCTACAAAGACAAACTAGCTATTTTTACATTTTTTTTTCATATATCTTATTGCCTAGGTTATCCATCTAACAAGTCATCCAATTGTATCAGAGGTATTGAAAACAAACATGTTGTCATTAAGGCTCATACCTCACAATCCATGTGCCAATGTGCTCGTGGAATGTCAATGTGAAACGAATGAATTCTCAAAAGCCAAGAGTAAGTAAAAAGATTTAAAAATCCTAACTGCATGATCATGTGTTCATTCTCTTAAGCTCACCAATGAAGTGTAGATCAAAATTAAAGATCAACAAAATTCTAAGGGATAATATGAACATTTGCAAAAATAAATAAATTTTTTTTGGAAAAAGTGTCTTTCCCATACCCCCAAACTTAAATCACACATTGTCCTCAATGTGTATAAAATTGAAATATAATATCAAGGATAAAGGAAAACCTTATTGGAGAGGTATGGCTCATAGCATACCCCCAAACTTGGACATAAGAACACTTATCCTGAAAAGCAAAAAATTTAAACAAAACAAAAGAAAAACTAAAAATATAAAAACAAACAAAAATTAAAAACAACAATTGGAAAATGAAACAAAACAAACAAAAATTAAAAACAACAACTGGAAAATGAAACAAAACAAAAAAAAATAAAAAATTTCAAGGTACTGCAGTGCAGTGTATGAAGTGGCTTCAGTGCCACTGAGCTGGGTTGGGACGCTCGATCACCAGGATCCATGGTTCGAGCGTCGTCTGTTTTGGTGGCATCAGTGTCGTGGCTCTGGGATGTGACGCTCGAGCGCCCAGCTGCTTTAGCTGAACTTGAAATGGAAAGTAAAAACAGAAAACACACCAAACAAAAATATAAACTAAAACAAAAAATAAAAATAAAAATAAAAATAAAATAGATGACAGTGCAAACAGCAACATCAGTATTGCTGTTGAGATGATGCACTACAATGCCAAAAACAAAAATAAAATACAAATAAAGGAAAAACAAAAGCACACAAATAAAAACAAGAGAAGAAAACAAATATACCAGCTTCAGTACTGCCTAGTGCAAAACAAAACAATTAAAAGTATAGAAAAACATAAATCAAAATAACAAATACAAAACAAAATAAAATGAAAAAAAAACACATAAATCAACATAAAGTAAACAAAATTTGTGATAGTGCGTGGAGCAACGTCAGAATTTGCTGCCATGGGGTGTGGATCGATACCCTCAACCAGGTATTAGATAGCCCAAGATAAATCTTTCACACCTCCACTCACGCACGCAGCAGCCCCTACCCTTTGGAAGACCAGCAGCACAACAGTGCCTGGGTGGGTGGCGCTCGAGCGTCATATGTTGGCGCTCGAGCGTCTGGTTCTGCAGAAAACTAGAAACGTGGTTTGCGAGCGTCAGGCTTGCAGCTGACGCTCGTGCACAAGCAAGGGGACTTACGAGTGTCAAGCTTGCAGTTGACGCTCGTGCTGCTGGCGCTCGAGCACCGAAATGGGTGCTCGAGTGTCAAGTCTCAATTTTTTTTTAAAGAGCAGCAGCACTGATGTTGCTGCTGCTGGGAGGGTGGTGATCGAGCGTCAGATTTGGGCGCTCGATCTCCCTGGTTCTGCAGAAACAGTGTTTCTGCAGAACAACAAAAACGTGGCTGGTGAGTGTTAGGCTTGCAGCTGACGCTCTTGCGGCTGGCGCTCGAACACCAAAAAAGGGTGCTCGAGTGTCAGGGCCCCAAATTTTTTTTTTTTTAGACAAAAGAAAAAAAACTATGTAATATAATAACAAAAGAGAATAACAATTTACACAGAATATAATATAAACAAGAATGAAATGAAAGAAAAATTTAGAATATACAAGTTTCTGCCATGAACAGTAGCTTCAGTGCTACTGTCTGGGTGCTGGGTGCTCGATCTCTAGAAGCTGGTGCTCGAGCACCAGCGACGCTCGATACCCAAATTTGGGCGCTCGAGCGTCGAGTTTCTACAAAAAGCAAAATTATGCAGAAACAGAACAGAAACAGATTTGAAACAAAATTTTTGTACAGACTCGATTTTATGCACTTTTGGGACTCTAAAGACACTATCTACAGTATTCACAGAATTAAACTAGATACAACATCAAAAACTCTACAACCAACCGTTTAAACAATCCCCGGCAACGACGCCAAAAATTGATAGTCGCGCGAGCGCTACCGATTTTAAAATTTATAATTAAACGCTCGCAATAGATCGTATCCTTGTAAGATAGCTCTAAAAGAGGGTATCGTCCGCAGGGATTGTGATGGTTGGTTTGTCAAGCTTTCGAGATCTTTTCTAGCTCAATTCATGAAAAGAAATATGTTTTTGATTTTTTAAAACTTTAATGACATAAACGTAAATGATTTAAACATAAATGACATAATTGTAAATGACGTAAATGTAAATGACATTAAGTGTAAATGACATAAAGCGTAAATGACATGAATGTAAAGATAAAGGTAGAATGCAGATTGTATCTAACTTGGGATCTTTAACAAAGGCATAATATGAGCGTGTAAAGGTTGTCAATCCTTATACCCTGATCAAACTCACATAAAATCATTCAAAAGCACCATTACATAGCTTATACATTCTCAATCAAAGACATTCAAAAGCATTGAAATCATTTCAAAACTTAAAACTTAATTCCTCATAGATAAAGACAAGTTTTCATTTCAAATGGTATTAATCTTTAAGAACAAACCCTTTGCATATGCAATTATCATACCATTTACAGAAAATCCTAACTAAATACAATCAACCTCAACTCATAACCC
>FXXK01001264.1:71296-84171 GCA_900184695.1 Betula pendula
GGTCCTAAATCTACACGCCGTAAGGATGAACGCATGGGGGCTTCTTCCATACTAGCGGATAACAAACTCAACAGCACAATAAATTTATCTACCGATTGCCCCGACATATTCTAATAATACCGCGGTCGTTTGATGCTTGTCTGTCGCAAATTACCACGATGGCATGATCGTTGGCTGAAGTTCCCCCAAACTCAATTTCTGATAAACACTCATAAGGTAGGTAAATTGATACCTACCCCGAAGTCTAACAAGCACGATCAAAAGTCTTCGTCACCAATTCTGCATGGATATAAACACTACCGGATCTTCCCAGCTTAGTGGTCAAACCTCTCTACCACAAACTGCACCCTACCTCGGTAATCAACTTGCCATGCTCCCTCGACAACTTCTCTCTCTTATACCAAAAATTCTTCTAAGAACCTTGGCATAGAGGAATCTGCTTTAATGCATCAAGTAAACGAATGACTTCATTGTCACTGCGTTAAAGTTCAACAAACATCCATCTCCCATTGTTTCTTTCTTACGGCTCCACCTTTGAGAAGTGGCAATTCACATACTCCCCTGTATAATTACAGTTTTGCAGTTGTGCTTTGTTGGAGGCATCATTTCCTTTCTCCGTCCAACCATCGCCATCAATAACTACGACATCCTCGACGAACTAGGTTCCACCCAGCATTGACTCTCAGCTCCTGCTTGGATTGGGTATCTGGTTTTGGGATGGAATCCCCTCTCTCTCCCTCGCTCATCCCTTGCGCTACTCTGCCCATTGTTTTCAATCGCTTGAATGCGCTGGCGGTGTGCTTCATTCGTTGAACTCAACAGACTACGCTGAGCGTCCTACTGTTCTGCCTGTGCACTTATGCACGATATCACCCCTTCAAGATCATCTCTTTTACAAGCTCCTGGATTGGCGCTTGCCCTCCCTTTGGACGGACTATAATGTACCCGCCTGCTCCGAAAATTCTCTGTGGTTGCCTCTGTGATCTGGAGACACACACACCACACTGTGGTCCTGGGGGGTCTCCCCCACCCTCGCAGCCCTTGTAGCGTTCGGAGTATAGATTGTGCTCGGGAGGACCACCACTCACGTTGTCCACAGCATAGCTTGGCCTGTCTCTTTATTCTGCAAATGCGAGACATAGGCAAGTCTCATGGAGTCCATCGTCTAGAATGAAACATCATGGCACATACCTCGGACTTCGTTTCCAACTCTGCCTCGAATTGGGACGAAATTGTGTGAGTCATTGCTTCACCAATCACTGTCTAGCTCCTTTCCATTCGTCCGCCCATTTGACGATTGGACTCCATTGTTAATATTGACTTCATAACGCCTTTCCTTGATCTGCCCCTCGGACGAAGATTGTTGGGAGTCTCCGCTCAAAGTCTCCAAACGAGTCCTATGGCTTCTACACTACTCTTTCTCCATTAGCACTCTCCAACAAAGCCTGAATTCTACACAACTTTCTGTTGAATTCATCTAAACCCCTTCAATAAATGCTGTACCTGCACTCTGGGTACGGTGCTTCCCGAGAGCTAGATAGTGCCACAATTTGATACTTCACCCAGTCTGACAGTGCTCACATCGAACGACCTTAACCCAAGGGTACCGTACCGAAACGAACAGGTACGTGTGGGTACCGAGAAGTATACCGGGCGCGAAGACAACCTCCTCTAAGGAACCTCGCACAATGCACCGTACACTTCGGGAGACGGGTTCCTCACGAAGGACCGGCTCGCAGTGACCAGCCCGGCGACTGTCTTACAAAAACACAGGTGCTCCGAAAGTCGTAAGACCCATGTAATCGCGGGCTGACGCCTCCCAGCTGCCGGAAGGTCAAGGAGTTGTGACCCTGACTGACAGGGGAGCCAGCGACGAAGTCCCGGCTGAACGGCGGCCGTAACATAACGTCCTAAGTCAGCGAATTCCCTTCGTCGGCGTAAGCGTTCGACCCGCCCGAAGGCGTAACGACTCTGGGCAACTGGTCTCGACGAGAGACTCGCACTGAAATAACATGTTTGAACGCATCGACTACCTGCCAACTTGGACAGGCCTATGAAGCTTCACTGTTCCTGGATGGCTTTGGCAATCCTTTCTTCCCTTTTTTTCTTTTTATTTTTTTTCACTTCTTCGCCCGGGCTTTCCTCGCGCAGCCTAGGTGGAGGGCGACCAGAAGCCCTCCTTCGGGGGCCGAGCGTCAGTGAGATACCACTCTGGAAGAGCTACGAGATTCACTTTTGTCAGGCACGTACGGCACAGGGACGGCTCAGGTAGACACGTTTTCTATGGGGGTAGGCCTACCAAAGGTACGGAGCTGCAAGGTTTTCCTCGGCCAGCACGGAGATTGGCCCTCGAGGCAAAGCAGAAGGGAGCTTGACTGGCCAAGACGCACCCGTCGAGCAGGGAACCAAGTCGGCCTTAGTATGAGCGGCTGCAGAGTGGAAGGGCCGTCGCTCAACGGATATAGTTACTCTAGGGATAAAGGTCGATCTTCCCAACGAGCTCACAATCGACAGGAGTGTTGTGGATCCGTCGCTCTTCGCCCACCCTGGGCCGTAGCTATGTTCCAAGGGTTGGCTGTTCGCCACAATAGCAGCGTGGGCGTTCAGAACGCCCTCGTGAGACAGTCGGGTCCATATCGGACTGTGGGCAGTCACGAGCATTGAGAGCGCACGCATTATCGCCCTTGAGAGAGCAAGGAGAAATTACACTCCTCGAGAGAGAATCTCTACACTCAGTTACAACAGCTAGTAACATGCAGTCTGGGTAGATCGAACCCCAGCAGGAGTAAGCGGCGAGAGAGAAACACACAGTGTAGGTGGTAGTAGTCTCAGCAACTCACACACGATAGAGACGAATCCGCATATTACTGACTTTCCCACGGAAGGAGGGTGACAGAGTATACGAGCTCGCTGTACGCACATAGCGTATGCAGCGGCAATCCAGAGCATTAAGAGACAAGGGATGTATCAGATGAACGGGAGAGATGAGCACTGCGAGGTCGATAACTACAGTCGAACATCATCTTATAAAGCTCAGAATAACGGATCTAGTGTCTCCGATGCAAGTGCATTCAGAATAGATGGATACACACCACCCAGGCTACGGCCACTCCAGCCATAGTCAGCGGCTACGAAATTTGAGCACAATCTATCTTAGCAGTGCCGAAGCGCGCGCGAGCGCAATCCACATAGCTAGAGCAGAATAGCGATCCGAGGATCAATAATTGGGTCACGAATTCCCATGCGCCAAATATGCATACACAACCACAAGATGATACCAGAACACTATCATATGATAGACCATGACACTCAACAGGACCTCTGCGCCCTACCTCATTCGCGTTATCCAAATGGGAATGAATAACATCGGCAGAGGGCTTTGTCAGCACACCAGTCCAGACATCAGAAAGTAGAGTAGAGGCGTCACATACCTACACCAGACGCAACACCTTCCGAACACTAAACGGTAAGCCCTTATTACTATCGTTCACGGAGACGTCATGTGAATTCTGCGCACCCTGATTATTCCCGCTCACAAAAGGTTAGAGCGAACCGATCGACAGCAAAAGAATAACTAACAAGAAACTTGATGTGCGAGTTCTTGGTGAAACTTATAAAGAAGCTCGAACCATACACATATACTGAGACAAAACACGAACAATTCAAGTCATTAAATGCCAAAAGATCTTAAAAGAGACTTGATCTTGTGACCGAACAAAACTACTCGGAGAATAGTATCAGTGAGCATGAGCGAGAGGTCTCTATTTACACGACGGAGAAAGTAACGCTGCAGATCGTTGTTACAGGAATAGTTAACCAACACTCAATAAAAGCTGAAGAGCTCCTATGAAAGATCAGTCTTCTCATGCTATTTCCTACCGTATTGTCCAATGATAAATGCTGCACAAACTCTTTAATCGATAGATAATTAGAGATATTAGAGAAACTATGGAAGGTTCAGGAGAGAGAGAATACCAATTCTAAACTCGGATAACCTATCTTCATCCAGCACGCTTTATCAGAAAATTGAGTATGTCCTAGGGCAATTCGAGTACACGCTAATTCTCGATTTGTTAATTCTTATAGGCCGAGAGAGAGGGCACGCACCTTAGCATCACACACACCTGCTTGCATGAGAACACCGTAAACAGAAGAGCTGGGAGCGTGGAGTAAAGTTTTTTTTTAGGGTACTGCGCTAGGGGTAAAATCAGAGGATGTTGATAGCACTGAGTTGGCGCTATGCTCGAGAGGTTTTGATGAAGCGTACGGCTCTACGAGTGGAGCCGACGGGTGTCGGGGGTAGAAGTCACCCACTGCCTCCACCAAACTCATGCCAAACCCCCAGGGTAAGGGCCTTTCCCCCCTGGGGTAGGAAACATCATGATAGGAAGGAGTCCTTATTACTTGAACACAGCTGTGAACTCAATAAAGTCTAATGGATACGTTCTAGGAGCGGAGAGAGGTAGGTTCATTAGTTGCGAAAGTAACTGCATGGCCGTTGGAGCTAGATTCTTGGTGTATTAGTCAGTAGGTCACAGAGTTAATGGAAGGAATGTTATGATGCATAATATGTGATCAGATTACCACAAGAATAATGAATGGAGTTGTATGTCAATATTGGTTCGTCGGACACAAAGAGTTAATATACACAGGAAAATGCTAGAAATGTACTAAACACGTTTTGTGTCCTTTTAAGCACCCTGCGCATGTACACCAATAGGCTTCCAGAAAGGGCGAGAGCGGGAATAGCAGGAGCCGCTGACAATGAGCGTATTTATTCAGAGTAGAAATCATATAGCAAAAGAATGCGGCTCACGCAGCTCCATTGAGGCTTCTACAACCCTCTATCAGCCGAGTAGTACGCACTTCCCCTTTTGAACTTGGCGCTGTGAAGAATGTGACTGCATCCACCTAAAAGACTATCATCACTGCTAAGTTACTTCCCTAGTATCATCTGAGGCAGGCCACCTTAGATGTGGCCTATGTTAAAGTCATAAAGTTGAGAGCACCCAAGATAAGCTGCGACAAGAGAACTACGTCAGTTACCCGGACAAGGAACAAACCAAGCAAGAAGTAATTCGGCTAGACAAGTGATCTGCTTGTCAAAACGGAGTTTCTCTAAGAACAGTAGAAGGAGTACGCTAAGAACAGAATGTGAGAACAAGCTAGAGAAAGCAATGAACATGGAAAATAAGACCTCACTCATATGTACCCGAGCACGAGTCAAAAAATCTTCCCACCTCCGGTGGTATGGGGTGTCCTTATTGTAGAATCGTCAACAAGCGACGCTACTCCTACTATGCGCGACATGTGTCGGCATGATGTGCAGAAAGGAAGACAACAATAACCTAAAGTGACAGTGGACGAACCCTACGGAGCGCGAGTGATCAGTAGCCATCTAGATATGGGCCAGCTCTGCGCGCTCCAACACGCTAGAGATGGAGGAATGGTGAGCCTCCAATCTGTCCAACATTATTACCTGATGCATAGAGGTAGCACCAGCGAGTCCTAGAAGAGGAAGCTAGATCAGCAACATATGAGAGTAAACTCTGAAGACTCGCACGGTGCACCGCTCACACCCAAAGACACATGAGAGACAGAATAGGTATCCTGAGAGGCGCCAACAGTGCACTAAAAAGCGCCCATACCTTTAAAATTGTCTGCCACCTGGCTTCATGTGTTTAGCTGTATATGTTGTTTTATAGGTTCCCCTTGTTTTTTTTTTAGTAATTTTCCAGGAGAAAGCGTGCTTGCATTCAGTTTGGGGGTATGTCTGCAAGAAAAACAAAGGGAAACTATAAAACAAAATATAACTAACAACAATGAAGCAAATAATGAAAAACAAAACAGACAATTTTAAAGGATATGGCTTTTTAGTGCATGAAGTGGCCTCAGTACCACTGATTTCTTCTTGGGTTACCTCCCAAGTCGTGCTAAGTTTATTGTCTTCAGCCAGACTGTGTGACTCTCAAGTAATATGTTGGACAGATTGGAGGGTCACATCCTCATCTCTAAACTGAATGCCCATCTCCATATAAGGCTTCACCCGATGTCCATGCACCTTGAAAGTTTGATTCTTTTCTTTGCAATAGGCCTCCACAGCTCCATGAGGATAAACTTTTGTGACATCATAAGGACCATACCACCGAGAATTTAGCTTGTTAGGAAAGAGTCTTAATTCTGAATTGTATATCAATACCTTCTGTCCCACATAAAACTCCTTTTTGACAAGCAGCTTATCAGGATATTTCTTGGTTTGTTCCTTGCATAACTTGGTGTTTCCATATCCATCATGCTTTAATTCCACATCTGGTGGCCTGCCAATAGAAGGATCAAAAGTAGTGTTAGTAGGTACAAGAGTTTCAAGGGGAAGTGCGTACCTTCTTAGATGAGGTGTAGAAGCCTCAAGGGAGTGCGTGGCATCAATGATGTCGATAATACGCTCATGTTCAGGCTCAAATTCTTGCTTTGTGAGGCTATGGGTCATGGCAACCTCTAAGGGATCAATGTTGTGTACTTGCAACATTTCTTTAGTATTACTTTGTACCACACCAATATTGAAACACTCATGATTATCTTGTGGTAACTGCATTGCATCAAACACTTTGAACTCGACCTTCTCCCCATTTACTTCCATGCTTATAATACCATTTTTGACACATATGTTAGTATCAACTGTGTTCATAAAGGATCTTCCTAAAATAATGGGTAAGGATGATGGCATGGGTGCTTCTTCCATATCTAGGATAACAAAATCAACAGGCACAATAAATTTATCTACCTTGACCAAGACATTTTCTAAAATACCTCGCGGTCGTTTGATGCTTCTGTCGGCCAATTACAATGTAATTGAGGTTGGTTGAAGTTCCCCCAAACTCAATTTCTGATAAACCTCATAAGGTAGTAAATTGATACCTACCCCCAAGTCTAACAAAGCACGATCAAAGAGTTTGTCACCAATTCTGCATGGGATAGTAAAACTACCTGGATCTTTCAGCTTAGGTGGTAACTTTCTTAACAAAACTGCACTTACCTCCTCGGTTAATGCAACTTGCTCATGCTCCTGAAACTTTCTCTTGTTAGTACAACAATTCTTTAAGAACTTGGCATAAGATGGAATCTGTTTAATTGCATCAAGTAAAGGAATATTGATTTCAACTTTCTTTAAAGTTTCAAAAACATCCATCAATTGTTTTTATTTCTTAGGCTTCACTAACCTTTGAGGGAAGGGTGGCAATGTCACATACTCCCTTTTAATTACCTTTTTGGAGGTTGTGGCTTTTGTTGGAGGTGCTTCTATTTCCTTTTCTGTTCCCACCATGTTATCAATAACCTTACCACTCCTGAGATATGTCACAGCATTGACCTGCTCATGTCCTCTTGGATTGGGTATTGTTTGGGATGGGAATTCGCCCCTCTTTCTCTCGCTCATCTCCTTGGCTATCTGCCCCACTTGTGTTTTCAATCTCTGAATGGCCTGGCTGGTGGTTGCTTCCAGTTTTTGAATAGACAGACTAGTCTGAGCGTTAGTCTGTTGCTGTGCAGTTATGAACTGGAGTATCACCCCTTCAAGATCATTCTTTTTATGCTCTGGATTGGGTTGCATCACTTGTGGAGGAGCCTGATAATTACCCCCTGCTGAAAATTTTGTGGTTGCCCTTGTGGATTCTGGAGACACACACACACACTTTGTGGTTGCCCTGGGGTGGTTTCGGTCTCCCCCACCCTCGCAGCCCTTGTAGCGTTCGGAGTATAGATTGTGCTCGGGAGGACCACCACTCACGTTGTCCACAGCATAGCTTGGCCTGTCTCTTTATTCTGCAAATGCGAGACATAGGCAAGTCTCATGGAGTCCATCGTCTAGAATGAAACATCATGGCACATACCTCGGACTTCGTTTCCAACTCTGCCTCGAATTGGGACGAAATTGTGTGAGTCATTGCTTCACCAATCACTGTCTAGCTCCTTTCCATTCGTCCGCCCATTTGACGATTGGACTCCATTGTTAATATTGACTTCATAACGCCTTTCCTTGATCTGCCCCTCGGACGAAGATTGTTGGGAGTCTCCGCTCAAAGTCTCCAAACGAGTCCTATGGCTTCTACACTACTCTTTCTCCATTAGCACTCTCCAACAAAGCCTGAATTCTACACAACTTTCTGTTGAATTCATCTAAACCCCTTCAATAAATGCTGTACCTGCACTCTGGGTACGGTGCTTCCCGAGAGCTAGATAGTGCCACAATTTGATACTTCACCCAGTCTGACAGTGCTCACATCGAACGACCTTAACCCAAGGGTACCGTACCGAAACGAACAGGTACGTGTGGGTACCGAGAAGTATACCGGGCGCGAAGACAACCTCCTCTAAGGAACCTCGCACAATGCACCGTACACTTCGGGAGACGGGTTCCTCACGAAGGACCGGCTCGCAGTGACCAGCCCGGCGACTGTCTTACAAAAACACAGGTGCTCCGAAAGTCGTAAGACCCATGTAATCGCGGGCTGACGCCTCCCAGCTGCCGGAAGGTCAAGGAGTTGTGACCCTGACTGACAGGGGAGCCAGCGACGAAGTCCCGGCTGAACGGCGGCCGTAACATAACGTCCTAAGTCAGCGAATTCCCTTCGTCGGCGTAAGCGTTCGACCCGCCCGAAGGCGTAACGACTCTGGGCAACTGGTCTCGACGAGAGACTCGCACTGAAATAACATGTTTGAACGCATCGACTACCTGCCAACTTGGACAGGCCTATGAAGCTTCACTGTTCCTGGATGGCTTTGGCAATCCTTTCTTCCCTTTTTTTCTTTTTATTTTTTTTCACTTCTTCGCCCGGGCTTTCCTCGCGCAGCCTAGGTGGAGGGCGACCAGAAGCCCTCCTTCGGGGGCCGAGCGTCAGTGAGATACCACTCTGGAAGAGCTACGAGATTCACTTTTGTCAGGCACGTACGGCACAGGGACGGCTCAGGTAGACACGTTTTCTATGGGGGTAGGCCTACCAAAGGTACGGAGCTGCAAGGTTTTCCTCGGCCAGCACGGAGATTGGCCCTCGAGGCAAAGCAGAAGGGAGCTTGACTGGCCAAGACGCACCCGTCGAGCAGGGAACCAAGTCGGCCTTAGTATGAGCGGCTGCAGAGTGGAAGGGCCGTCGCTCAACGGATATAGTTACTCTAGGGATAAAGGTCGATCTTCCCAACGAGCTCACAATCGACAGGAGTGTTGTGGATCCGTCGCTCTTCGCCCACCCTGGGCCGTAGCTATGTTCCAAGGGTTGGCTGTTCGCCACAATAGCAGCGTGGGCGTTCAGAACGCCCTCGTGAGACAGTCGGGTCCATATCGGACTGTGGGCAGTCACGAGCATTGAGAGCGCACGCATTATCGCCCTTGAGAGAGCAAGGAGAAATTACACTCCTCGAGAGAGAATCTCTACACTCAGTTACAACAGCTAGTAACATGCAGTCTGGGTAGATCGAACCCCAGCAGGAGTAAGCGGCGAGAGAGAAACACACAGTGTAGGTGGTAGTAGTCTCAGCAACTCACACACGATAGAGACGAATCCGCATATTACTGACTTTCCCACGGAAGGAGGGTGACAGAGTATACGAGCTCGCTGTACGCACATAGCGTATGCAGCGGCAATCCAGAGCATTAAGAGACAAGGGATGTATCAGATGAACGGGAGAGATGAGCACTGCGAGGTCGATAACTACAGTCGAACATCATCTTATAAAGCTCAGAATAACGGATCTAGTGTCTCCGATGCAAGTGCATTCAGAATAGATGGATACACACCACCCAGGCTACGGCCACTCCAGCCATAGTCAGCGGCTACGAAATTTGAGCACAATCTATCTTAGCAGTGCCGAAGCGCGCGCGAGCGCAATCCACATAGCTAGAGCAGAATAGCGATCCGAGGATCAATAATTGGGTCACGAATTCCCATGCGCCAAATATGCATACACAACCACAAGATGATACCAGAACACTATCATATGATAGACCATGACACTCAACAGGACCTCTGCGCCCTACCTCATTCGCGTTATCCAAATGGGAATGAATAACATCGGCAGAGGGCTTTGTCAGCACACCAGTCCAGACATCAGAAAGTAGAGTAGAGGCGTCACATACCTACACCAGACGCAACACCTTCCGAACACTAAACGGTAAGCCCTTATTACTATCGTTCACGGAGACGTCATGTGAATTCTGCGCACCCTGATTATTCCCGCTCACAAAAGGTTAGAGCGAACCGATCGACAGCAAAAGAATAACTAACAAGAAACTTGATGTGCGAGTTCTTGGTGAAACTTATAAAGAAGCTCGAACCATACACATATACTGAGACAAAACACGAACAATTCAAGTCATTAAATGCCAAAAGATCTTAAAAGAGACTTGATCTTGTGACCGAACAAAACTACTCGGAGAATAGTATCAGTGAGCATGAGCGAGAGGTCTCTATTTACACGACGGAGAAAGTAACGCTGCAGATCGTTGTTACAGGAATAGTTAACCAACACTCAATAAAAGCTGAAGAGCTCCTATGAAAGATCAGTCTTCTCATGCTATTTCCTACCGTATTGTCCAATGATAAATGCTGCACAAACTCTTTAATCGATAGATAATTAGAGATATTAGAGAAACTATGGAAGGTTCAGGAGAGAGAGAATACCAATTCTAAACTCGGATAACCTATCTTCATCCAGCACGCTTTATCAGAAAATTGAGTATGTCCTAGGGCAATTCGAGTACACGCTAATTCTCGATTTGTTAATTCTTATAGGCCGAGAGAGAGGGCACGCACCTTAGCATCACACACACCTGCTTGCATGAGAACACCGTAAACAGAAGAGCTGGGAGCGTGGAGTAAAGTTTTTTTTTAGGGTACTGCGCTAGGGGTAAAATCAGAGGATGTTGATAGCACTGAGTTGGCGCTATGCTCGAGAGGTTTTGATGAAGCGTACGGCTCTACGAGTGGAGCCGACGGGTGTCGGGGGTAGAAGTCACCCACTGCCTCCACCAAACTCATGCCAAACCCCCAGGGTAAGGGCCTTTCCCCCCTGGGGTAGGAAACATCATGATAGGAAGGAGTCCTTATTACTTGAACACAGCTGTGAACTCAATAAAGTCTAATGGATACGTTCTAGGAGCGGAGAGAGGTAGGTTCATTAGTTGCGAAAGTAACTGCATGGCCGTTGGAGCTAGATTCTTGGTGTATTAGTCAGTAGGTCACAGAGTTAATGGAAGGAATGTTATGATGCATAATATGTGATCAGATTACCACAAGAATAATGAATGGAGTTGTATGTCAATATTGGTTCGTCGGACACAAAGAGTTAATATACACAGGAAAATGCTAGAAATGTACTAAACACGTTTTGTGTCCTTTTAAGCACCCTGCGCATGTACACCAATAGGCTTCCAGAAAGGGCGAGAGCGGGAATAGCAGGAGCCGCTGACAATGAGCGTATTTATTCAGAGTAGAAATCATATAGCAAAAGAATGCGGCTCACGCAGCTCCATTGAGGCTTCTACAACCCTCTATCAGCCGAGTAGTACGCACTTCCCCTTTTGAACTTGGCGCTGTGAAGAATGTGACTGCATCCACCTAAAAGACTATCATCACTGCTAAGTTACTTCCCTAGTATCATCTGAGGCAGGCCACCTTAGATGTGGCCTATGTTAAAGTCATAAAGTTGAGAGCACCCAAGATAAGCTGCGACAAGAGAACTACGTCAGTTACCCGGACAAGGAACAAACCAAGCAAGAAGTAATTCGGCTAGACAAGTGATCTGCTTGTCAAAACGGAGTTTCTCTAAGAACAGTAGAAGGAGTACGCTAAGAACAGAATGTGAGAACAAGCTAGAGAAAGCAATGAACATGGAAAATAAGACCTCACTCATATGTACCCGAGCACGAGTCAAAAAATCTTCCCACCTCCGGTGGTATGGGGTGTCCTTATTGTAGAATCGTCAACAAGCGACGCTACTCCTACTATGCGCGACATGTGTCGGCATGATGTGCAGAAAGGAAGACAACAATAACCTAAAGTGACAGTGGACGAACCCTACGGAGCGCGAGTGATCAGTAGCCATCTAGATATGGGCCAGCTCTGCGCGCTCCAACACGCTAGAGATGGAGGAATGGTGAGCCTCCAATCTGTCCAACATTATTACCTGATGCATAGAGGTAGCACCAGCGAGTCCTAGAAGAGGAAGCTAGATCAGCAACATATGAGAGTAAACTCTGAAGACTCGCACGGTGCACCGCTCACACCCAAAGACACATGAGAGACAGAATAGGTATCCTGAGAGGCGCCAACAGTGCACTAAAAAGCGCCCATACCTTTAAAATTGTCTGCCACCTGGCTTCATTGTGTGTAGCTACGTATTGTTGTTTTATAGGGTTCCCGCTTGTTGTTTTTTTAGTAATTTTCCAGGAAAAGCGTCTTCGCATTCACTTTGGGGGTATGTCTGCAAGGTCATACCTAGTCCGAAGCAACCAGTTTTCTATCTTCCTGGTAGTGGATCTTTTTCCATGTTTCCTCCCCTACACATTGGAGGACATATGTGAATCAACATTTGTATGGAGACCACAACACACCAATATACAGTATTCCTTCTTTCGAACAAAAAAAATAATAATAAAATTGCCATAGTTTTGTTGACTTCCTAACGAATTCTGTTGATCCTGGCAACTGTGATTGACATTTCATTGACCGAGCTTCAAAGTGGTGAACACGATGATCATGATGGATGGTAGGATTCTAGGGTCTTCGTGCTTACTTTGACATCTGAGCCATTCACTTGTTTCAATTTGAATCGCCACGAGCACATTAGGCCACATTGTTTTGAGGTATGACATGTGAACCTGAATT